>CAMOHE010055293.1:0-11763 GCA_946598075.1 Artocarpus hirsutus
AACCTGACAATCCTAGGCTCTAATACCAACTGATACGAACCACGCCAATCACGTGACGAAACCTGATACCAAATCTGGAATTTCAAAACCCAAGACCTCTCAAGTTGAGTGGAACCGCGACCCGTTGCTTAGCAAAGCAAGAACCTTGGTATGATGGAGACGCCACAAACGGGTATGGAAAGTCTGTTTCATAAGTCAATTGAACGCCACAAGGAATCCTTGATAAGTTCGGATAAGTTTCTTCAAGAACTCAAGAAGAATAACTTTCAATATGAATGATTATCAAAACTGAATTGCATAATCTGAAAGATGGCCTTATATGGCCGAAAATTCACATAGGGTTTATGTTTAAATGTAAAATTCCTAATCTACTCTTAATGAAAGTAACGCCTAAATAAAACCCTAGGTTGGAATTATTTAACTCGAGATTCCTTTCTCCTAATCACGCCTATAATAAAGCCTAAACAAAGATTCTAAATTTCAAATTTTGAAGCTGAAACATAAACTAAATTAAGATTACAAAGAATTCAAATCTTGAATCCTTTCCTGGACACACCACTCCGACATGTATATGTGTACGGAATGACCAAGCAAGTTGGCCATGCAAGGACTCAATATGCACAATGCTCGTGTACGGCACTCAATGCACATGTACGGCTGATTGCCTCTCTTCTGGCTCTACTTTGATGAGCAAAACCAGCCTTTGTTCACCCTCGGTAGTAAACGTACTCTCTTCTTGTTGTAGAACTCTCTAGACCAAGTTATTCAGCTCTTTTTTGAATCTTTTAGCTTGAGCCCTAGTCATTGAGCCAACTAGAACTTGAACCGGATCATGAAAATTCCTTGCAGCCTTGATGTCCGCATCAGTGGACACGTCTAGGTTGCCTAATGGGGTTATTTTGGTGCTGCCCCCTAGGTGTCCCCTCTTCCAAGCTATTCATTCTCTCATGTAAAGGTTCCAATTCGGCTTTCATCATCCGTCTCAATTCCCCCATCAAAGCTTGTAACTGTAGGTTCAAAATGGTTCGTTGTTGGATCTCTTCAGTTGAATGATCTTCTAGATTATGAGACATGTTTAAAGTCTGCAAGAAAAAGGTTAGGAATCTCACAAGCACTCCCTCACATGTTTCACTCAAGAATGATTCGCTCACACTCGTGTTTCACTGAAATTGGCTCTTAACTTGATGTTCTCAACGCTCTTGCCTTTTTCCACTCGTTGTGACTTCTCAAATTCTTAATCAGACTCAAGAAACACACAAGATTCAAGTAGTAATTCAAACAAACTAGACTCTACCCAAACAGTCCACAAGATTTGACATGCAATTCATAGAATGGCAAACGAAGACTCAATAACAAAGATGCTAAATCACAAGAACGTGTAAAATGAATAGCTGAATTTTTAATTTTTTTTTTTTGCTATGGAGTAAAGTGTGTTCTAGGCTTATGGAACCTTATAGAGGTGAAAACAAAACTTTTTTTTTTTCAGATCCTCTTGTTTTCTTCTTTCCCTTGTTTTTCTTTCTTTTCTTTTTTTTTTCTTTTCAGATTCTTTTTTTTTTTTGGTTAAACTAGAATCAACACACAAATGAGCAGGTGTGCACAAATAAACGAGAAACAAATGAAAACAACCGAATTTCAAATCAAACAGAAACTAACACAAGTATTCAAGCAAATGGAATTGGCAAAAGTTCGAACAAAGAGAAAACAAAAGAAGAAAAGAGTTCGGCGAAGAAATTCAGACCTTAAACTAGAATGTTCTTTTTTTTTAGGACTCTAAATTTGACTAAACAAGAACAAGAACATAAAATAAAGGATAGTCAAACTTACCTTGGAACCTAAGCTCTGATATCAACTAATATGAACCCTGTCGACTAACGCGACAAGACCTGACACCAAATTTGGAATCGAACTCCTAATCCCTTATGACACACTTTTGTTGAGCCGTGACCCGTAGTCTAGAGAGACGCAAACCAAGAACCACAGATATGAAGACACCACACCTAGAATTTGCAAGAACACTTAAACTCTAGATGATAAGTCAGTTTGTTGAGCGCCACAAGATTAATCTTGATAAGTTCAAAGAGTCTTCTCAAGAAAATAAGAAGAATGCAAGAAAGTCTTACCAAAAGTCATGAATAATGATCTGATTGATTCAAATTGGAATAACAAAGTGTTTACAATTATATAGGAACGATTTTCAGCCCAAAAGAATCCCTAATCGAATGTTGACTTAGAAAGTCCCTTAATTGGCACTTTCCCATGTGAAATTAAGCTCTAAAATCTGACTTTGCTGGCTGTTACCTAATAGAAATAATATAAAAAGAATGTAGCTAATTTTATCCTTTAAAATGCGCCTAACCTAATCTAGAAAAAAAGAAAATATCCAAGTTTGTTTTCTTGCCTAACAAATCTGAGTTTGGCAACTAAGAAATCACGAAAATTACATTAGAAAAATAATTTGATGACGAGACTTGAACATGATGACATAGCACCCACGTGTCGATCCAAAATAGGAAGTTTGCCACAAAATTTACTAAAATCATGCACCATCATCAATGTGAATCTTCTAGAACCTTAATCATAGTGACTAGGCTCTCTTGTGATTGATTTGGGCCCATACCAAGGCTCCATTTATGTGACATGTCACAAACTTGTTGAATGAGCCTGTTCAATGCTTCCTTGAATCGCTTGGCCTTAGATCTTCTGATTGGACCACTTGAATGACTTAAGGGATCACAAACATGGCTCCTAACTTGTACAGCTCCACTGCTTGCATCATTAGCTACCCCTCTCCTCTCATGACGGCGCGCCTACGATGATGGTGTTTATGGTGCAACACTTGGGCCCCAAAGATAAAATGAATGAAGTTTTTAATATGGATAATGATGATGAAAAATATGTTTTATATAAAATTGTGCCAAGTGCACTATTATGTTAATGATGATTATGATTATGATTATGATTATGATATTTCAAAAAGATGTTCATAAAATGTTTTGTGTTGTGAGATAGGAAAGTATACTTATTAAGCTTTTGCTTACTTAGTTTACAATCATGTTGCAGATAAAGGTAAGAGGACCATGGAATAGGTGGAGGGCGAGGACGGGCGTGTGAACTATGAACGATGCATTGAAAACAGAAGAACGTCAAGAAAGAATAATTTTTTTTTCTGAACTATATTTTTATTTCTTTGAATGCTTAAATTTCCATACTATAAGTAAAAAGACTTGTTTTACATTTATTTTGATTTTTTTCAAAAGTTCAGCATACCGAACTGTTTAAACAGATTTTAAAGTTTGTTTTGAAATTTTATTTGAATTATGGTTTTGTTAATTTGGCATTGATAAACTTTGAAAAAAAAGGATTTGAAATATTTGGAATAGTTTCTTAAAAAAAAATTTGTATGCATGGATCCTAGGATATGTTTATCAAGTTGTGTTTAAATTTAAATGGTTTATCTTAAAAATAATGATAACAAGGATCAAAGTAACGATTATTATGACGTCCGTAAGGGGACATTACAGTTAATTGGTAGTCAGGTAGGCACGAGCATGGGTGGGACCAGCGGACCCAACAAAGAGTGGTGAATACTTTGAGGTTTAAAAAACCAAGGTAAGAAAAGCCACAAAGACTAAGACTGAATACGACAATACACCTGAGGTCTAAAGACCAAGATGGAAACCCCGCATTATTATTGTTACATTAGCCAAAATGATGAATATGTTTTAAAAAGCACGGCCTATCATTACCAGTTAAGTACCATACACTAAGGGTTCGCAAAAGAAGAAAGAATTGTTGAAAGAAAACGGATAAAAAAATGTCTAGTTGCATTTGATTCAATGTTTATTTTCATGCATTACTTTTTGCTTACTGAGGTTCTAGTTCATTTTAGTTTTTATGATGCAAGTAAAGGTGTACGAGGTTGGGGATTAACCGAGTATTTATCACTACCAGACAGAGATTTGTTCATATGCCATGTTTTAGAGCAGCTTTCAAAGCATATCTTGGAACTCTATATTGTAAAACTTAGTAGTTCTGTTATGGTTTTTATGAACAGATATATGTTACTAAGTCTGGGTGTGATAGTACAATTATGTTCGTATTACTAAGTTTGAATAATGTATATATTGTAAATAAGAAAATGAATGAAACAACATTTTGAAAACTCTTTTATACTAAAATGTATATTTTAAGCAGTAAACCATAACACTTATAATGAAATTAAAAGGTTAATGCTTCTTATCCTAACTAAATAAGCTTTACACTGGCTCATTAGTTAGCTTAAGGGGTATTACAAAAGTACCCTATAAAATCTCATAAAACTTTTTCCTATATGCTTCAACTTTTAAATATCATTTTGGGTACAATGTCTTTAACATATAATGCATGCTTGCATAATTCTCAAAATCAAAACATGCTCATGTTACATATGCTCCATAAAGTCATAACCATACATACAAACTTGTACAACATTTATCGTGATGTAGTTGAAGTTTCACTTACCTCGTATTATGGAGTAATGTAAATTATTGTCAGGGTTTTCTTCTTCAGATCTGATTTATAATCCTTCTGAAAATAAGTGTCTACACTTGATTATAACCTATTGAACATATGCTAGTTACTTAAGTGTTAAGGAGCTCATTACAAGTTCAAAATTAAACTGAAACAAAAGAAAAAGTAACTCCCCACAAACATATCCTTCATAACCTTATAATTGCAACCATATTAAGCAAGATGAAAAGTGGGAAAAACTAAAACTAAATATTTTACATTTGAACCCCTTAACACATCCATGTTTTTCCTAATAAAAGTAATGAACTTAGCGTATAAAAATATCTGTAAGAATAATAATTTTAGTAAAATTCCTAAATTCATGTAATGTTGAAGATAAAATATCAAACTTAATCCCAAAAGTCCTTTAAAGTATTAAAAGAAATAAACATTGGTAACATGGTAAAAACTAGTTAGTTTTAAGGGCAAAAGTGGACTTTTGTTTTCTAAACGGTTCAAAAACTTTTCTAAGATTTTGGGTGACTTTTTCCCTTAATTTTTAACACTCCCCAAAGCTTAAAATTCATTAAACAACCTACAAACAAAAGCAAAAATCTGGGGCATTCACAAGACTACAAATCAACCCCAAATTCTGTAAAATTCACACAATTCCAAAACTTTTCATTCCAACAAACAAACCATCTTTTATTAGATCTTTTTTCTATGATTCTTAACCTTGAATATCATTAAATTATGCTCATATTGTGTCTCAAAGTATGTTTATACAACCAAAAAAAGAAACCTAAAATAGTTTATAAATTCTTGCCTTAGTGAAGCAACTTGAACTCTTTACCTCCAATTTCACTTTTCCCACTTCAAAAGAATGAAACCAAGGCTTATAGTTTTTTTAAACATCTAAAGTAAACCCTAGAATTGTCCAAAAAAATCAGATTGGAGGCTTTTTTACATGTCTTGAAAGATTGAAATTCAAATCCACAAAATGAAGCTTATCTTGACTAGTTTCAATTTTTCCTCTCTTATCACCGCTCAAACCTTAACCAAGACATTTAGAGACGGGCTTATCTTCTTGAACCCTAGCTGAAAATGGAGTTTTTCATTAGTGAACGGATGAATTTGAGAGAAGATGGACTGAAATGAGCTTATATACTTACTTAATTTCTTTTAAAATATCACGCACACACCTTAAATTACTTAACACTTAAGTATTCTCTTGTTAGCTTGATTAGTGTCCCTCTTTTGTAGCTTACACATCAGCCCTTAGTGTCTAAAACACTCATACACAACCCTAACTAATAGCTAAATCATAGCCACTTATTTTTTAGCTTACTAATTTAGATGTAGTTGCTCATACCAAATTTTCAGTACACCAAAAATACTAATTTCTAAACTTTGATAGTTTTCTCCAAAACAAGACCAAAATTTCTATATCTCTTTTAAATACACTCAAACATTGGATAACATGATTCCTTAGTTTCCAACTTGTTGAAACCCGAATTGAGTCTTTAAACCTGAATACCAAAAATGTCACTTATTTAGGGTTCAAGATAAACTTGCCCCTAAAATATATATCATCCTCTTATATGAGACCTTATATCATTCTTAATAACATTCTATGAGATTCCTTACTTGTCATAAAGTCTCATTTAATTATTATTCCGAGCACATACATAACTTCACATCACATAAAATAGCATTTCCGGCATAAATAGGCTTAAAACCATTATTGAACTCCTAGTTTCAACTTGTCTATTATAATTGTGTATCAAACACCATAAGAATTCACTTTTTTATTTTTTTTAAATCGGATTCATCTTTACGAAATCCCAAGTCATTTAGCTATGCATTAAAATGAAATTGTACCAAATGTACTTTTGAAAATGATATATACTATTACTATAATCAAACACATCTCAAATGATTATGAAACATTATATAATGCAATTAATGGCCAACAAGAATCTATGAATATCGGGCATCATAGCACTCCCCCCCTTATGAAATTTCATCCCCAAAATTTACTTACCAAACAAGTGTGGATATTTTGATCTCACGTCATCTTCCAATTTCCATGTAGCTTCTTCAACTGAATGGCTCCTTCATAACTAACTAACGGAATCTTTTTGTTTTTGAGCACTTTCTCTGTCCTATCCAAAATTTTCACCGCTTGTTCTTCATAAGTCAAATCTTTTTCTAACTCAACATCCTCTTCTTTCAACACATGTGAAGGATTGGAAACAAACTTTTTCAGCATTGACACATAAAAAATGTTATGTTCTCTTACTAATGATGGTGGCAAGACTAATCAATAAGCCACTTTTCCAACTTTCTCTACAATGTCATAAGGACCAACGTATCTTGGGATCAATTTTTCCCTTTTTACCAAATCTCATTACTCCTTTTATCAGCACAATCTTTAGAGAACTTTATCTCTTACTTCAAACTAAACATTCTTTCTCTTAAAATCTGCATTATAACTTGACCTGATTTTAGTTCTGGTCCATGTTTGGCTATACATACATTTTCAAAAAAAAAAAAAATGCCCAAGGCTAATTATTGTGGATATTTTTTCGCAATAATTTTGATGCGTAAAATGCCAACTCAAATTGAATGGACTAAAAAGGATGTTACTGCATGGATCGGAATTATAAATTTTCCCGTTTTTGTCCATTAAATAATATTCAAGTACTTGAAAGTTCTATTTTAAATTTTCAAGTTGCAAATTTTTAGTTATTGAGATTTGATTATGAGCTTTTAAGATGTAATAAAAATTTAAAACTTGAGAGGCTATTCCTAAAGACCCTAATGAATTCCTTTTCGGAATTAGAGGATTTCTTTTAATTGATTCTTTTACAACATTGTAATGCTTTACATTGTTGATGTTGAATTTGAAAATAATTAGATGATGACAAAATTATTAAAGATTCTAGTTCTTTTGTCTACTTTGAGCTATTAACATTCTCTTGCAGATCTGCTGAATTGCCTCTTCATTCTTCAATAAAATATCAGATCCAAGATATTTCCTTTCTCCCATTTCATCCCAATGCATAGGAGATCAGCATTTACGACCATACTAGGCTTTATATGATGCCATACTAATTGTTGCTTGATAAGTATTATTATAACAAAACTCTACCAAAGGTAGGTATTCCTTCCAAGATTTTTGGAAGTCAAGAACACATGCTCTCAAAATATCCATTAATACTTGGATAGTTCAGACTGACCATCTATCTATGGATGAAATGCTGTATTGAAAGTCAATTTAGCACCTATAGCCTTATGAATACTCTTCCAAAAGATAGATGTAAATTGAGAACTGCTATCAGATACGATACTTATAGGTACTCCATGTAACCTCATCATTTCCTTCACATGCAAATTGTGCATATTTAGCTATAGAATAAGTTGTACAGTTTGCAAGAAAATGAGCTATTTTTGTCAATCTATCAACTATCACCCAAACTGAGTCATATCCTTTCGTTGTCCTTGACAACCTAGTTTCAAAATTTGTTGCAATATCTTCCCACTTCCATTGCGAAATCTCCAATGGCTGTAAAGTACCAGCTGGTCTTAGATGTTAGCCTACATCCCCACTAACAAGTGAGGCATTTTCTTACAAATTCTACAATATCTTTCTTCAGTCTCTGCCACTAGAAATGAGCTTTTAGATCCTTATACATCTTACTTGTACTAGGATGATCTGAATAGGAAGTATTATGGGCCTCATTCGTTATCTCCTTAAAAGATCTTCGTTCCTTGGAACACAAATTCTAGTCCCATGGCTAATTATTCCATCATCTGAAATCTAAAAATCTTGTCCCCTTCTAGCCTCAACTGCATTTCTCAAATGATGGAAATAAGATTTTGAACTTTGATTTTGCTTAATCTTTTCCAACAATGTGGGTTACAATGTCATTGCAGACAATCTTTCAATCAATTCATATGGTACAATCTCTAACTCTAGTCTCTAAATATCATCCGCAATTGGCCTTTGAATCACAATCATAGCTAAACACTTTTTGAGGATTTTCTACCTAAAGCATCTGCTACAACATTAGCCTTTCCAAGATGGTAATTAATGACACAATCATAGTCCTTAATTAGCTCCAACCATGTTCTTTGTCTCATATTCAGCTATTTTCTGTAAAAAAAAGGTATTTGAGACTCTTATAATTGGTATAAATCTCACGTTTTCACTGTACATATAATGCCTCCATATATTCAATGCAAATAGCATTGTTGCTAACTCCAAATCATGAGTGGGATAATTCTTGTCATAATATTTTATTTTACAAGAAGCATAAGCTACAAATTTTCTATCTTTCATTAAAACACAACCTAACCCACTTCTAGAAGTATAATTGTATGCCATAAATCCTTTGTCATTTGAAGGAATGGTGAGAACTGATATGAACCCTGCCGACTAACACGAAAAGACCCGACACCAAATCTAGAATCGAATCCCTAATCCCTTAAGACACACATTTGTTGAGCCTTGACCCATAATCTAAAGAGACACGAACCAAGAACCACAGATAGGAAGACGCCACACCTAGAATTTGCAAGAACACTTAAATTCTAGATGATAAGTCCATTTGTTGAACGCCACAAGATTAATCTTGATAAGTTCAAAGAGTCTTCTCAAGAAAATAAGAAGAACGCAAGAAAGTCTCACCCAAAGTCATGAATAATGATTTGATTGATTAAAATTAGAATAATGAATTGTTTACAATTATATAGGAATGATTTTCAGCCCAAAAGAATCCCCAATTGAATGTTGACTTAGAAAATCCCTTAATTAGTGCTTTCTCATGTGAAATTATTCCCTAAAATCTGAATTTGCTGACTATCATCTAATAGAAATAACATAAAAGGAAAGTATCTAATTTTATCCCTTAAAATGCGCCTAACCTAATCTAGAAAAAGGGAAAATATCCAAGTTTGTTTTCTTGCCTAACAAAACCGAGTTTGGCAATTAAGAAATTACGAAAATTACATTAGGAAGATAATTTGATGACGAGACTCGAACTTGACAACATGGCACCCACGTGTTGATTCAAAATAGGAAGGTTTCCCGAAATTATAAGTTTGCTCCACAATTTACTGGAATCATGCACCATCATCAATGTAAATCTTCTAGAACCTTAATCATAGTGACTAGGCTCTCTTGTGATTGATTTGGGCCCATACCAGGGCTCCATTTATGTGACATATCACAAACTTGTTGAATGAGCCTGTTTAATGCTTCCTTGAATCGCTTGGCCTTAGATCTTGTGATTGGACCACTTGAATGGCTTAAGGGATCACGAACATGGCTCCTAACTTGTACAGCTCCACTGCTTGCATCATTCTCCCCCTCTTGAAAAGGATTTGTCCTCAAATTGTCATCTGCATCAAAAGGAGATAAGTCAGAAACATTAAAACTAGCACTAACACCATACTCACCTGGTAAATCAAGTTTGTAGGCATTGTCATTAATGCGTTCCACCACTTGAAATGGGCCATCACCCCTCAGAAGGAGTTTTGAACGCCTTTGTTCTGGGAAGCGTTCCTTTCTCATATGTAGCCATACCCAATCTCCCGGTTTAAAAACCACCTGCTTGCGATCCTTATTGGCTTGCCTTGCATATTGCTCGGTATGCTCTCTATGTTCTGTCTTGCCTTCTCATGAATTTGCCTAACAAAATCAGCTTTTTTTCCTGTCATCTAAGTTAACTCGTTCGTTCAAAGGTAAAAAAGTTAAATCCAAAGGAGTCAATGGATTAAAACCATAAACAACTTCAAACGGCGAAAAATTAGTTGCATAATGAACACATCTATTATAAGCAAACTCAACATGCGGTAAACAGCCTTCCCAAGTTTTCAAATTCTTTTGAATGACAGCACGTAATAAAGTAGATAAAGTCCTATTCACTACTTCAGTTTGACCATCAGTCTGTGGGTGACAAGTAGTAGAAAATAATAGCTTAGCCCTCAACTTTGCCCACAAGGTCTTCCAAAAGTAACTCAAGAACTTTGCATCTCTATCAGAAACAATACTCCTAGGCATGGCATGCAACCTAACAATCTCCTTGAAGAACAAATTAGCTATATGTGATGCATCATCGGTTTTATGACATGCAATGAAGTGTGCCATCTTAGAAAACCTATCAACTACCACAAACACAGAATCTCTCCCCCTTTTAGTCCTAGGTAACCCCAACACAAAATCCATAGAGATGTCAACCCAAGATTCTCTAGGAATAGGAAGTGGCATATATAACCCATGTGGTTGCAGCCTAGACTTAGCTTGTCTACATGTAATGCATCTCCCACAAATTCTCTCAACATCACGCTTCATATGTGGCCAAAAGAAATGCTCATGCAAGACTCCTAAAGTCTTAGTAACTCCAAAGTGACCCATTAAACCATCAGCATGTGCTTCTCTAACTAACAACCCACGCAAAGAAGAATGAGGAACACAAAGTTTATTTTCTCGAAATAAGAAACCCTCATGTAAGTAGTATTTCCCACATGCCCCTTTTTTGCAATCTTTAAACACAACTCCAAAATCAGAATTCAATGCATACAATTCTTTAATATACTCAAATCCAAGCAACCTAGCATCAAGGGTTGAAAGTAAGGTGTACCTGCGAGATAGTGCATCGGCAACTATGTTTTCTTTACCTTCCTTGTATTTGATCACATATGGGAATGTCTCAATGAATTCTACCCACTTGGCATGGCATTTATTCAATTTGTGCTGCCTCTTCAAATGCTTCAAGGATTTATGATCTATGTGAATCACAAACTCCTTTGGCCAAAGATAATGTTGCCAAGTCTCTAAGGTTCGAACCAATGCATACATCTCCTTATCATAAGTGGGATAATTTAGAGCTGCCCCACTCAACTTTTCACTAAAGTATGCAACCGGTCTTCCTTCTTGCATCAAAACGCCTCCAATACCTGTACCTGAGGCATCACACTCAATTTCAAATGTTTTAGTAAAGTTAGGTAAAACAAGTAGAGGTGCATTTGTTAACTTCTCCTTGATCAGTTTGAATGTCTTTTCTTGTTTCTCACCCCACTTAAATGGAACGTTCTTTTTGATGACTTCAGTCAGAGGCGCGGCAAGGCTACTAAAGTTTCGAACAAAACGCCGGTAGAAACTAGCCAAGCCATGAAAACTTCTCACCTGCCCTATGGTTGTAGGAGTTGGCCAATCTTGGATTGCCTTCACCTTTTCCTCATCAACCTATATACCTTCTGCACTCA
>CAMOHE010055294.1:3612-33929 GCA_946598075.1 Artocarpus hirsutus
TAATTATTTGTTTAATTATTTTAATGTACTATCATAACATTACATTATTACATGTTTTATAAATAAAGCACATAATTTTGTGCATTCACAACATTATTTATTTCTAAGGTCTTACAGCTAGTAAAACCTTCGAATATGCGTGTTAATAAATGCTAAACTTGTACTTTCTTAAATACTTAGCTAAGTCATGAGGGAAAAATCCTCAATTAATTATAGTTATTAACGTTTGAATTTTTTGGGTCATTACAATATATATTTTTTCTCCCATTTAATTCATATATAACATTGTTTTACCTCAATATATATATATATAGCAATATATATATATAGTATTGTGTTGTCTCTTTTTTTTTAAATGAAGATCTTTTTTAGGAAATTGCAAATAAAGATTTCATTAAACTAAAAAAAAACTTAAAATATAACTGTCTCACTAATAATTTCTTTTATATATATTCTTGTCCATCTGATAATTGTTTTAACAATTAATATACCAAAACGCTTTTCATCGGCACGTCTACACTAAAAAAACCCAGTATTACATGTAAAAATTTTCATATTGAAGACATTATGAAGTTAGATCAATCACTTCAAATAAACACTTTGACCCTTTTAAAAAAAAAAAAAAAAAAAAAGAAAAAAAAAAAGAAAGAAAGATGAACGGAGAAACAATAAGCCCAACATCTAAAGACATGATGTTCGGTCTTAAAAAGTACAATCCGATATAACCCCAAGTATAAAGTTGTTTAAGTAATAAAACTCAATAAATTCAAGGTCGAACCCATAAAGAATGGTAATGCTAAAGGCTCAGTATATTTGTTGCATTAACTTTTTATTTATTTAAAAGCTGATAATATATGAAGATTAATATTTATTATTTATAAAATATAATCACAATATTTTACACATTTTTGCAGCATTTTTTATTTTCAGAATTTCGTTATTATAGAACTTCAATAACAAGAAATATAGTTTAAATAAAAATGGAATTTCAACAATAAGCACAACTAATTAACATTAACTTTAATAAAATAACAACAAATTAAGAAGGGTTAAATAGTAATTATAAAAAAGCTAAGATTCAAAGGTTCCATTCTTATAATTAGCTTAAATAAATTTAGTTTTTCTAGTTATTTATTAATTTGTTTAAGAATACATTATGACATCCTATGCCAATAATAAATTAAGTTTTATCAAACATTTGTAATGTCATTTTATGTCATAATGCAGCAAAAACTCAACTTAATAAACAAGTAGCATTTCAGTGTTACTTTCATCTTGAATGAAATAAAATAAATATGGCTTTTTTAGCAATTGGTAAAGAAATATTCATTTTCTGGTACAGTAAATTTTTTTATTTTGCCACGTGTTTTACTATTATTGCTTTGATATTGTGTAACTTTGTTTCCTCTTTTGCCTATAAATATTGCTATTTCATATTATTCTTCTCTGTATATGCTTTGTCTCTTCGCTTTTATTTCCTCTTAGTTCATTCACTCTCAGTTCATTTACTTTCATCCTCAATTACTCCGTTTCATAGTTCATTTACTCTCTTGTTTTCTTCTCTGCCTTTATTATACCTGCTTTGCTGATATTTCCGTGCCTAATAGTTTGTTGTTTAAAGCAGCTCTGAGCAAAATCCAGGTATGATTAATGTTTTTTTAACATAAGCTCTTTTCAGTTTTTCATCATACAAAATTACATTAATTTTATGTCATCTCATAACAAATGACTCTATTATTTCTTGTTATCTGATTTTGATGTTAAATCTCTCATTTTTTTGTCTTCTAATTAATATGTGTTCTGTCTTCTTTGAAACCTTTGTTGATCTATTATTTTATTCTGGCATTAATACATGTTCTCAGTTTGTATTGAATCTTATTATATTGCTTTTGTGCATCCTTTTCATTTTGATCAATAAATAATGATTAAACATCCTTGCTCTCGCTCTGTTTCTATAAACTTAATGTTTTCTTGTACTTTAAAACAAGTATTTGTGAAGTTTAGATAATATTTTGTTCTGTAGCTATTTTTTGTTTATTACTTTTGTGGTTATATATATCTATAGACTTAACATATTTTCTGTTTTATTATGTTTCGTATATGGCAATGATGGCTATATCTTTTGTGACATGTTGAGTTCTATATAGTTTGTCCAAATATTACCGTGAATATTTTCACATTATTTGAATACAGATTTCGTATAAAGTTTGTCATTTAATCTTTATCACCGTTTTTGTGATTCTCTTTTGATTTTGCTTCTCGATATTTTCTATCATTTTTGTTTTTTCACTATCTTTGATCCACAGATAGAGTTAATTGTTAATTAACTTTTTGTCTATCAGTATTGTCACTAACCTTTGGCACTACCTTTTTGGTCATTTTTCTCTAATAGTGTGATCCTGTGTATTTATTTTTCATCAGCTTCTTCTTCTTTTGTCCCTGTCTCTAGATTCTTTATTATTTTTGTAGAGAAAACGTTTCAGATTTTTTTTTTTATGCTCTCATTCCTTCTTGTCTTTGACTTATTTTGTCTTTTTTTGTTGTTTCTTTTCGTCCCCTAATTCAGAATTCATTTGTGCCTAATCTTTTTAACGTTTTACAGATACTATCTTATTTTTAGTTCTAGCCTCTGTTTGTTTTTGTTCTTTGGCTTTTCAAAACATCATGCTCCACATTAACGATTAATCAAGGTTTTATTATTAACCCACCCATCATTGATCAATTAAAAGGACATACAAAAATTTTTCAAGTCTATTTTCAACAAAGAGGAGCATAAATGACTACAATTGTTTCAAAAACTTTGAAGATGTCTTGCCTTTAATACCACTACCACAACTACCAGCTGCCACAATAATAGATCCAAAAATACCGGACCCAAAAAAATTAACCACAAGCTAAGACATATTTACTAATTTATATTAAATATCTTTAAAAATCAACACTTACTATTTTAAATATATATCTTAATAATCTTTTATCATTTCAGTTCTGAAGCAAAAACAACTGATCTAAAAAGAAAACCTCCAATGACCAAGTAATATGACTACTTTTAAATCTTTTAATTTACAATACATGTAATCCAACATTTTTAATTTTCTTAATAATTATTGCTATTAATTTTTTTTATATTCCTATTTTATAGTAAGGAAGAACTTATAAAAAGGAGAAGATAAAAACTACAAAACATTGTAAGAAACTTGTCAATAAAATATTATATCAATATATGTATATACATTTATATTTGTACATATAAACGAAAATTTTTTTGACTTGACATATAAACGAATTTTGTACAGTAAAAATTTTCAACTTCTTGTACAATACAAATATTTCTCGCAGTAACGAGCGGATTTTCAGCTAGTATAAAACTAGGCTACCACTTTTACTACTCTTTTCAATATGGGACAAGCATATATGCCCAACTTTGCTCCTTTTTTTCAATTGTGTTTTTTATTTTTATCTTGTTTTTTATTTTTATTTTATTCTTCATTCATTTTTTTTCTCTTTTTCTTTTTTATATAACCTTATCTCCCATTCTTACTATATTTTATTTTACTTTATATTTTGTAATCTTATACGTATTTTAAGGTATGGTTTGTTAGAAAACGTTTTTAAATTTTTTTATCTATCCATCATATATTATGTATGTAATATCAATTATTTACTTGTTCATTATATTATGTTATAACTTTTAAAATGGTAGATTTTTGAAACTTGTTGAAATAAAATAGGGTCTTGACTTGTAGATTTTTGAAATTTTTTAAAATATCAGGTTTTGAAAATATTTGTAGTAGACAATAGAAAAAAATAACCAGTAAATTTCTTTCTTTTTACTCACAGTAAATAGGTAGTAAAAAAATACTTATCAGGTAAATTTCCTATTCCTTCGTTTATGTCTCAATCTCATCTTTTCTTCATCCTTTTTACTTAATTTGATTTCATATTTAAGTTCTTTCCTCTGCTGTATAGGACTTTACCATTTTAGAGCCTTTGGGAGAATTTTCTTTTACCATTCATTTGCTATTGATCTTTCTTGCATTCAATTTCATTTTTAGGTACAACTCCATATTCAATAATGGTGCTTTCACAAATTTACAGTGGCGACTTTCGCCCATGAACAAGGAGATTTCTTTCACAAATTTTACTACTAGTTGTTCCTAAAATTCTGCTTCTAGTTTTTCAATTAAGGTCTTCAAAACAATTCAAATGTTGTCTAGATATTCAAATACATTCAAAACTAAAAAATTAACAACAGTCAAGAATAAAAAGCTCTCAGAGTTATAAATTATTTGAAAGCAAAAATAAATCAAATGAAATTATCATAGTATTGGCTACATTAAAACCCCAGCAAAAAAAACCAATTCATAAAAATAAGTAAACAAAAATCAAGGGTTTCGACATCTCAATTCACAAAAATACAAAGTAAGAAAGTTTAAAAGAAAAACCTATATATAGGTGTCACAATTTTTTAGGCTCAACTCTCTAATATGCAATCTCCTCTTTTTGATCTTCAAATCATCTTCTTCCTTAAATTTATTGAAAAAACATTTCTAAACTAAAATAAAAATAAGATCCTAATAAAAATTTCCTATGTATTTTTTCTCGCTCTCCATTATGAGAAATCAGGCCTCCTCTAAATAACCTAAGGTGTACTATTTATAGGCTTTTAGAAAATAGAAAAATAGGGGTAAAGTTTGAAGTTTGGAAAACTTTCCAATTCATGTTTGCACCCCGCAATGTTAATTTTTGGGGGCCATGCTGCCCAACTCTCGAGTTCAAATACTGTGTTGGGTTTGACAAGCTTTTTTCAAGGCAAAATAAAGCAACAACGCGGCGGACCGCCCCCCCCCTTCCCTTTTTTTTTTTTAAATGACTTCCTTTGAAATTCCCATGCCATCACAAAAAGGAGACTAATTAGCTTTGAAGGCATCTAGAACAATTGCACCTGTGGTAGCGATTGACTCTAGGGCTGGCAATTGACTCTAGGGCTAACAATTCGTATTCGCGTGTCGTGTTCATACCAACACGTTTGTAACACGACACAATTAATAAACGTACTTAAAATATAAACATGAACATGACATGTATAACACGACACGATTAAAAAAATAAATATTTAATTTTTTTACTATATAATTTTTTTGCACGATTAAAAAAATAAATATTTAATTTTTTACTATATAATTTTTTAAAAATTAAATATTAGTGTAAGTAATATAATAATTTATAATTATTAAATATTTTAAACTGTATTTTTATTTTCTCCTCCAATCTTTAAATTATTAAAAAATTTAAACTGTATTTTTATTTGTTTCTAATTAGAGAAAAATTGCTTTGAAGCCATAGATGAAATGCATGCTTTGAAAGGAGAAACTGAGGGCTGAGACATTGTATGAAAGAGGAGTTCAGAGACGTCTTATTTATTAAAGAGGAGTTGAGAGATGTCTTATTTCACTTTTGATGTGGGACTTTTAGTTTCAAAAGCCAAAAAACATAATAAATATATTAAAAGTTATTATTAAATACCAAATGACAACCTAGCGTGGTGGTTGGCAGTGGAAGAAACGCACCCTTAGGTGCGGGTTCAAATCTTGAACCTCTAAAATGCTTAATTTTTTTTTATTTTAACTTTAATTGTGCTAAAAATGGGCAGGTCGTACCATGTTACGGGCGGGTCATATTGTGTTGACACGTTTATTTCACATTTAATTAAATGTGTTAAAGCGTGTTAAACGTGTTAGCATGAATCCAGCACGTTTATTTTTATGTTAGCATGAATCCATCACTTTTAATTGTGCCAAAAATGGGCAGGTCGTGCCGTGTTACGGGCGGGTCGTATTGTGTTGACACGTTTACTGCACGTTTAATTAAATGTGTTAAAGCGTGTTAAACATGTTAGCATGAATCCAGCACGTTTATTTTTGTGTCATTCGTGCCAACCCATTTATGGCCTAATTAATATTTGTGTGGTCCAAACCCATTTATATTGTGTCATTTTCGTATCGTGTCATCGTGTTGTATATGAAATTGCTGGCTCTAATTGACTCTAGGAGGGCTGGAGCTTCATGAGGCGGCAACGCGGTACAAAGTGTGACGACCCTCCCTACGTGGCCGTCACTTAACTTAACATGATCGTAAACTTAAACATACTTATAAATAAAGTACGAAAATTTTATAATAATTTTTTTTTAAATGGATTCTTGCTATTAAATTCTTGGCATAAAGCTTTAAAAGAAGTACTAATTGTTTTCCAAATCTTATTAATAAATGAATTCTTGATAATAAAGAATTCTCAATGTGTAACTTTAAAAGATATAATAATCATTTCTTAAAACTTAATTTAACAAAATACATAAATTTCTTAAACAAGATAATAACGTAATAATAATTATTACGTTTTAATTCAATTATAATTTATAAATCATGATCCTTTACATAACTCATAACATTTATTTCTTGAAGCATAACTATAGTAATTTCCTTGAACTTTTCTTTTTAAACATAAGGTTAATTATTTAGCAACTATTACTTTAAGGACATTTCTCAAATTAAATAAAACTATTTTCAAAATAATTTAAATTAAATATTAAAATAAAATCCCATTTAAATGCTCTTTAAAACTTACTTAAAATCAATCATATATTTTACTTATAATTTGACAACTTAAACATCACATATTGATGTATTAAAAATTAATCTTTCTAGAATTTATCATAATAATAATTACTTGGGACTCGTTTATTTAAACCATCATAATAATAACAATATCTGAAGCATAATCATCTAGACTTTCATAAAAGTAATTTCTTAAAAACATATTCATAAAAATCGTTACTCATTTTGGCATAAAACTTATATAATCATTTTCCTATTATAAATGATCATATAATTTTCTCACTTGGAAAACTTTGCATATTTGTTGCATCAACATTCTTAAACTAGTCAAAACATAATTTCTTATAACTTAAACTCTTAAGTTAAGATACTAATTCCTTAAAGCTTTTCCTTTAAACTTTCATAATAATTTCATAGAAACATATCTATAAAGTTCATTTCTTAACATAACGTAAAACTTTAATAATCGTTTTTAATTCTAAATAAATTTATAATTTTCTTACTTAAATAATTCGTGTATTCGTTGCATTGACTAATGCAACACTCTTAAACTTTAAAATCCTTTAAACCAAGGTTGTGTAAACACAAGCTCGGTTTTTAAAGCATAATTACGTAAATTATTTACTTATTCATATGCGCATATTTTCGTAAGATGTAAACATACAAAATTTCGTAAAATAAACATGCATAAATTCGTAAAATAAAAATGCAAAAATATTACATTGCGTGAGCGGTATCCATTCCCATCTTCACCATTCGTCCGCTGCTCACCACTGTCCATCAAATGCCGCTGACAGGTTTTCTTACCTACAGCATGAACATTCTTAAATGAGCTTTCGCTCAGCAAGTAGGAAATTAGTCTCGCAAAACACAAAGAAAAACCATTTTTATAAAAATATGCATGAGCATTTTATGCTTGCTTATCAACTTGAATTATGCTTAATTATTTAAGCTTTATCTTATCTTCTTACTTTGGGCCCGATGATCGTACCAATTGCGCGCGGGTCTTGGGAAGTTAGGGTTTGCGAGGTCCCAACGACACCAAGATTATTCATCTTTTTAACATGGAACCTCCCCGTGGGTTGGGAGGTCGGTACGACACCCTTAACTTGTCATATAAGTTTCACTTGTATTATTGTGTGTATGCAGTATGACTTATCACTACATGACATCACAATCTCATAATTCTTGAATATTGAATCATAAACATACTTGACTTGAAGGTGATCAAACAATATAATTTAAATATTGCATGCATCACACAGTATTCATCACATCATCATCATGGCATTTCACATCATTTCATAACATAGCATATCACATCATAACATATAACAGTGTAATAAATCACTGATCATGCATTTTCATAAATTTTATGAAAATATTTAAAATTAATTTATTTTTAAAATATTCATACTGTAGGCGAGATTCCTACTTACCTGGACTCCGAACTGAGCGGGTCCAGTTGCATATCGTTGTATCTGCAGTTTGCGCAGCATCCTTAGCAGTGCTCCTCGAGCGGCCATGGATGGCTAGGAAAGCTCCATGGAGATTTATTACTGCTGAAAACATCATTCTGGACTTCTTTACTACAGTCTGGGCCGCCTCGATCCGCGTGCAGTTGGTACCGAATGATTTTCACCGGAGTAGAATTTGCTCGAACGAAGGTCACCATCACATTCAGAGCATCGAAACGAGTCAGGAGGCGGTCTCGGATCGTTGATCGGAGGTCCGGATCACAAAAACCCAAAGTGACGGTTGACCGACGTTGACCACCGTTGACCGAGTTTGACCGGCATTGACCGGCATTGACCAGACTCTGTTGATGGCTGAGCTCGAGCCTACCCCCCCTAAATTGACCCTTCTAAGTCCAATGGTAGTGTCAATTTTGCCTAATTCTACCTCTAACATAGCAGGTCAGGCTCCACAATCTTGGCCAAAAATGGAGGCTCCGATCATGGCTTTCCGGCGACCGTTGATGGGTTGCTGCAATTGAGGTAGGGGAAACCTTCCCCGTCCTCCTCTAAATCATTTGGACTAGGAGGTGTCGATCACCGTCGCCGGAGGTGGCATAAACGAAGGTGGCACGACGGCGACAAAGGAGGTAGATGGGCGGAGCAACGGCAACCGTTGAGCTGCCATGAAGGATGGGTTTTGTTCCTCTCATCGTGGTGGTCATGTAGGAACAAGAATCACATCGATTGGACGTCGGACGGCGAAGAAATCTCGTCGAAAAGTTTGGGTTTTTTTGTCATTTTGGGCGGCGCATGTGGCTTCCTCCGATGGCGTTTTGGGCAACATGGCACACCGTTGGACTCAGCTCGACGAGAGCTTTCCATTGGTGCGGGAGGTGTCGAAAACGGACGCCAGAATCTTGATCGAATTTTGAGGAGAGAGAGAGAATGTAGAGAGAGAAAGTAGAGAAAGAGAGGGAAATGGGCTGATTTGATTGGCTGTGGATTTTTTTTTTGTCATCTATTTATAGACAACTCTATATCTACACAGTCTAAATTGTGTTGTGTCGTGCAGATCAAATTTGATCCGTAAACTTAAATTTTTTGTAAATATAATTCTACTTGTAAAAACTGTAGCTTACTTGCACTTTGAAGACAATCACATAAATTTTCAATTCTCTTGTTGTATTATTGTGTTGCTAAAATATTCATTTTGACATAAAAATCATTTTCATAAATTTATCCATACTATATGGATTTTGTGATTTAATTTTGAAACAGTAAACTTTAATACATTTGTCTTCAAAATCAATGATTAACTGTTTTCACAACTGTGTCTATATTTATACATGGGTATATGTATATGTAAGTATGTATTCTAAGAAAGATATTATGTATTTAAAACTTTGCTCAATATAATTATTTATTTATTTTTTAACTTTCAAAAACTTTAAAAAATGTGATTTAAAACATATATTTTCATTAAAACTTTTCATATTGTAAACTTCAAATTTTATTTTAAAAACAATAGTTGTGATTTTATAAAAGTTTTGTAAACTAAATTGACTATCTGAAAGTCAATTTAATTTAAATTCTAAACTTAGCACAATTTTGTGCTTCACTAACTACTCCTTGCAAAGAGCCATTTATGGGTCCACATCTTACCAATAGATCAACGTTTATGGACTCCATCAATGCTCTTCTTTTTTTTATTATTCACTATTATTTTAACAATTGATATTATTATTATTGTCATTATTATTACAACAATAATAATAAACCTTACATAATTATTAATGTGTACAATTATTAACTATACACATTCAAAACATTGGAATTCTTGCATCCTTGAACTTGGTACTCACCATTTTTAATTTATAGTATGGAGCTCATGATCACTATTGATCTGGGTATCTTTTACTGAACTGTTATCATATAGGAATTTTCTACATGATCATAGTACGTTGAAAATTCCACTTTTGCCAATAACATCATCCTTTTGGCTCATGTATAAAATTAATGAATCATAAACTCTTGGTTTAGCACATCAAATAATCATTTTAATTATTTTAATGTACTATCATAACATTACATTATTACATGTTTCATAAATAAGGACATAATTTTGTGCATTCACAACATTAATTATTTCTAAGGTCTTACGGTTACTAAGACCTTTAAATATGCGTGTTAATAAATACTAAACTTGTACTTTCTTAAGTACTTAGCTAAGTAATGAGGGAAAAACTCTCAATTAATCATAGTTATTAACGTTTGAATTTTTCGGGTCATTACAGATATAATAGGTGCATCGAGTTTGATGGCAAAATATTGGTGTTTCTATTGTGAACGTAAACATATCCAGAGACTTTGGAGGCTCAAAATAGATGGAGACAATCACGGAAGATAAGAACGTGCCAAGGATGTGGCTTTCAACATTGAGAATTTAGAGTGCGGCGCCCCACAAGTTTCTTTTTTTTCATTGACCAAAGGGAACGCATTACTTCTGCATTTCGAACGTAAAAGCTATAGGACGGTAATTGTTTCAAAAAAAAAAAAAGAAAAGAAAAAAATAGTAACTGTAATGGATATATATATATCTATATATATATATATTGGTGTTGGATTTTATTATTAATTTGTTTTTAGGCAGATTAGTTAATGAATTTATTTTCATTAAGAATTATGGTCTTTTTTATTTTTTATTTAGGGGCAAGGATATCTGAACTCTACATCTTGTATAGAAGTTGAATATAAAACCACCTCTGAATGTGAAAATTGAGTATAAACATGTGATAAGAGTAGAGAAACATCACGTGAAAGGTACCCGTATTCTTAAAATTCTTTAAAAAAAAATCCATCATTTGGTAAAACTTTTCAATTTTACGAGTTCGGGACCAAAGTACCAATTAAATAAATGCACAAACCAACCCACTTAACATGAATTTAAGAACCCAATCACGTACTTGCGATTGAAGCACTAAAAGCTGAGAACAATGTCTTCTAAGTTTGTTTCGATGTCACTCCTCTTTTTACTATTATTATTATTATTATTATTATTATTATTATTGTTGTTGTTGTTGTTGTTGTTGTTGTTGTTATTATGGTACATGATTAGTTGTGGAATTATAACTAGATTATGCCTGAGACTACATTTCCGTGTATCATTCTAAATATCTCGATTCATTCTCTTAAATCACATTAAAGTTTTTATTTCAATCTCTGGTTGTATATAATGTTGTTTTGCCTTCCTAGATGCTGCCAAACTCTTGGTTGTTGGCCTGCTTCCTCTATATATACCATCACATATGCACGTTAATATCCTCATTCGTTACTCAATTTTCCATACGTCAAAAACCTCTTCTCCCATATGCAAATTAATATGTCTCCTGCAATCTCTTTAGCCATTCTCGTAATCTTCCTTGGATCCCTAATTTGGTCATTCACTCTCCAAAAACCTGGCCAAAAACTTCCTCCAGGTCCTTGGGCAATACTAATCATTGGCAACCTCCACACGCTAACCAACCTATTGTTGGGGTTGGTGTCCTATAAGCTACGATATTGTACATATTATTAATAAATAATTAAAATGGCATTTGTAATTATTTTGGTTGCTTTTATTTATTACAAATATTTTTATAAACATTAAGAAAATTTAATGATTATTTATATGACTATAAATTTAACATATAAGTGTTATATGCTTTAGGATAAAATTTGTAGATAATAATCTAAATAGTCTGCAATAATTAATAAAAGTTTGAGATCTTGAATTAAATATAAGAAGTACCGTCAAATCTTATTTAGAATGAAATAGCCTTATCAGGCTATTAATGTAAAGACATTAGATTCGAGGTACTTTATATATGAGAATATATAGGACTAGACTAGATAAATTATCAATATCTAATAATCATTCATCACAAATAGAATATTCAAATTTATTACTATGATGATCATATATTTGACAGTCTTAATCCTGAGTATTTATTAGACTCTGATTTATGACATTATGTTTTTTTTACTTGCATGGTAAGATTTATTTAAACACAGATCATAACTTAGCATCTTGAAAACATAATGGAATAAATAGCTAGGAATAATATTATACAGATACAAAATCCATTCCTTCCTTATGAAAGTTAAAAAAATAACTCTCTTGACTGATAATTCAAGGTTTGAACAGTAGAGCACTCGTTCATAATAAGATTATAAATGAACTGTTCATCAGAGCATTATTGGAACTCAAGAATAAAGATGTAATAAGAGAGGTAAAGGAAAATTGAACCTAGCTCTTATTATGAACTTTTTATAGTGGACTGACTAATATATAATGATTATATCAGTGAACTACTCGTTAATTTTCTTTGAGTAATTTTTATTATAATCTCAAGAGTTCAGTTTCAGGTTTTTAGTGGAGTAACACTAAAACTAATAAATTTGACACATTAATTAAAGAGTTTAATTAATTGTCAAATTTTTTGGAGCTTGGATTATAGGTCCATAGGTCTCCAATGCCACCTCTATAATACTATATTGGATTTAATGCATATAATGAATTATACATATTTAATTTGCAATTATTGAACTCTGAATTAATTATTTCACACTTGAGATATTAATATGATACCAAAAAAGTTCTTTGTGATGCATAATATAATGTGATAAATGTTATCACATTTAACTGAGCATTAGTTAAATTAATTTATTGATTATATTTAATTAATGAGATTAATTAAATATGTTTTAAATTATTTATTGATAATATTTGAATAATAAGATTATTTAAATATAATTTTAATTTTGTATGTGGCACATGTATGGTGGGACCACATTTTATCTTACATATAAGATTTAATTATATTATATATTTATATATATGCATAAAATATATTCGAAAATCATATTAATGTGGTTAACATAACTTACGTAATCTTGTTTATATATGTACATTTATTATATATATATATATATATGTATAATTAAAGAACGTGATTCTCATAACTTATATAATATATACGTAATTAAAAAAACGTAAATGTATATGTATTATATATATATAGATATATGTAATTTAAAGAATCACGCTTATGGGGTTTTTTAAAATAAAATAAAAAAGGATAAGGAATGTGGAGTATATCCCTTCTCTATATACCTGATAGGGATTATTTCAAATTTAAAATAAATTAAACTTAATTGAAAAATAACTAAGTGCTCAAATATAAAAGAAGGAGATAACGGTTATCTCAATATATCTTTTTCACGTAACTTTTATGGAATATTCATAGAGGAAAAACCGAAAGTTCTTTCTCTGAAAAAAATTCTTGCTATCTTACATATTGAGTACATAACAAATCCAAAAGAACGTGATGTTAATTCATTCTTACAGTTTAACGCACACTTGTCTTTCTATTGGTGTGGAGTCCTAGCTTAGAAGATCGTAGTATCAAAAAAGAAAGCTGGAATACACTGACAGGTCTTTAAAAAGTTTGTAAAAATTCTCCATGCTTTCTATTTTTAATTAAAATTATATATCTATTCTCGATTAACAAAGTTTTTCAAAAAATTTTTGTTTGTCAACGATTCGATCCTTCTGCTGTGTTTAATATTTGAGTCCAATAAATGGCATCTGAGCTGGTTATAGCATAATTTTAATTAACATGATTTTATTTTGATAATATCATATTCTTGATGCATGTTTATGGGCACTTTGCATGTTTACAATTTTTGTTCGTGTGATAAATGGTTATTTTATAAATTGATTGTTAATCATTAATTATATTGTCCTTTTAGATTAGTAGTTATATTTTCCTTTTTGATTAAATCAAATTTGTGTAAGCCCATAAAGAGGCATAGGCATTTTGTAATTTATTATGATTTTTTTTGTTCCTTTTTTTTTCTTCTTTCCTACTACCTATTCAAGAGGCCACGTTCGCAAGTGCTATGTGTGAGATGCACTTAGGTGAATCTTAATCAACTTACGGTTTCATTGAATTTAAATATTTATAAGATTTAATTATATTGTATATATATATATATTATACGAAAATCTCATTAACTTTTTAGGTGACTTTTTTTTAAATGTATATATATATATATATATATATATAAACCGTAAGCGATTCGGTTTTATTTAACAAACATTATTCTCTCCATTCACGTGAAGAAAATTTTGATGAAGAAAATGAAGTGAGTTGGTTTACCTTTAGTAACCCAATGGACTCCTAGCCCAGTTATAAACTTGGGCCTATCAAATTCAAGAGTAAACCATTTGATGAAGACTGTAAAATTAGAGCTGGGAATTTTGTGTAATTACAAGAAGACCCCTGTAATTTTTTATCTTATTTTTTTATGAGTTGTAATTTAATTATCCAAAAGGACCTAGTCAAAAATCCATTATTTATTTTTATGTTATTATTTCATGTGATGATTATAATAACATGTTCATGCATTATAACATATCATCTAGGAAAGTGCCAACTTATAGTTATTATAACATGACATGCATATACTTGCATATTATTTCATTTTTTTATAAAGTCGTTTATAAAATGATTTAATATGTGATGGAATTAATTTAATGAGATTAAAATTAATTGGGTTTATTTTATAAAATTTTAATTTTAATTATTTTATTAACCAACCAAATAATGTGATTTTAGTTTTAATAGTTAAAACTTAGTAAAATTCACATTAATTCTAATTATCTAATTTTAAATCGTTTAATGTTGAGTAGCTTAGACAATTTATAACAAATTTACACTTTTTTTAAAAAAAAATCTAGTAATTTATCTAAGTGTAAATAGGATGGGATTCTATTAACACAAAATAAAACCTAGTAATTAAAAATTATTTTTATTTACTAGAATTATAAAACATAGAATGATTTGTAAGATAAAACACATCATTTGAAAATAATGAGTGGGAGATGGTAATATGACAATGTAACCTATGATCTCCACTATTAGCACAACATCGTGAGATTTATGTGGAGCCTTGCAACGCATTGATTTCGTTCTCCCTACGAAGGGTGTCCATTTAAATCAATAACAAGGTTGGCTTCCAAGAGATAGGAGTTTACAATGTATTTGAAAATTGACCTACCTTACGATGGCAATTTTGGGTTAAGTTGTTAAAATATAAAATAGTGGGTTACACTCATAAAGATATAATTAATTTGCTAATTGTATCTTAACAAAAAATAAATGTTATTAATAAATATAGAAAATATGAGAGATTTTAAATATATTTATTAAAGGAGAATGTCTCAATTTAATTTATAAATAATTTCACCTACCCTACAATGGCACTTTATTTTTTAAAATTAAATAATCATGGAACTAGTAAAATATTTATAAGTTTTTTATATGCATCATGCATCACGATTACTATTCCAAAATGTACATTTATAATGTTTATGCAACCGTTTAATTTATGTCATTTATTTATTTATTATAGCATAATGTTTAATTCAATCGTCGCTATTCTCTCAAATGAAAAATTAACCAGAGATAATTTTGTCAAGTGGAAGAGCAACAGGAATATTATACTAATTTGCAAAAGTTACAAGTTTGTCTTGATAGAGAAATGTCCTCTATCACCTATGGCCAATGCCTCTCATAATGTACTAGAAGCATATGATCCTTGGATCGAGGCAAACAATAAGGCCCGCTGCTTCATTTTGGCTAGTATGTCTGACGTGTTTAGGATGGAGCAAGAAAGCATAGAGACTGCTTATGAGATAATTCAGTCTCTGCAAGACATGTTTGGCAAACCTTCTAAAAAGGCACATCATGAAGCCATTAAGGTTGTGATAAATGCCAAAATGAAGGCAAGGGTTTCAATCAAAAAACATGTTCTCAACATGGTTAACTATCTCCATGAGGCCAAGGTAAACAAGGTAGTAATAGATGAAGCCACATAAGTGGGGATGATTTTGGAAACCCTTTCTCTTACATTCCTTTAGTTTAAGAGAAATTTTTTCATGAACAAGATGAAATATAACATGACTGAGTTGCTTAATGAGCTACAAATCTTCAAGTTTATTTTCAAAGAAAAGACTAAAAAAGGTGAGGCAAATGTTATAGAAGCTCAACCTTTTTCTTCTACTTAAAAGAATAGGAAGAGGAAGAAGAGAAGTGAAGGAAGTAGTAAGTCTATGAATGGAGGGCAACGTAAGAGGAACAAAAGCAACAACAACAAAAGGAGCTCAAAGCAAGAAAAGTCCAAAAAAAATGTTTCCATTGCAGTGTAGTTGGGCATTAGAAAAGAAACTACAAAAAGTATCTTCAAGAGCTCAAAGAAAAGAAGAACAACAATAAATCAGATTTACTCATTTTAGAAGCTTGTTTAGTTGAAGATGATACTTTACCTTGGATAGTTGATTTAGGGGCAACTAACCATGCCTATTCTTTTTGGTAGATGCTTAGTTCTTCAAGGGAGCTTGCCGACAGGAAGCAAATGATGAGAGTGGGAATGAAAGTGGTTATTTCGACAAAAGTAGTGGGAGTCATCAAACTTTATTTTAGAAATAGGTTTTTAATATTGGACAATATTTATTATATTCTTAGTTTTCATAAAAATTTGATTTCTATTTCTAGGTTGTTTGAACAAATATTTAATGTTTCTTTTAAGGGTAATTATACTAATATTTCTAGAAATGGTTTGGATATTTGTTCTGCACATTTGAAAAATGGGCTTTACACTTTAAGGCCCAACGAAAAATCACACCTCAATACCAAAATGTTCAAAGTTGAACAACCAAAACCCAAAAGGTTAGAGGTTTCTTCTAGTGATGAAACATACCTATAGCACCTTAGATTAGGTCACGTTAACCTTGTTAGGATTAACAAACTAGTAAAGAAAGGTCTTTTAAAAGAACTAAAAGTTAGTTCTCTACTAGTTTGTGAATCTTGTCTTGAAAGTAAAATAATTTAAGGGCCTTTCTCTACAAAAGGCGAAAGGGCCAAGGAACCACCTGAGATAATACATTCGGATGTTTGTAGTCCATTAAATGTATAAGCACATGGTGGTTACAAATAATTCGTCACATTTATTGACGATTATTTGAGGAATGGATAAATGTACCCAACGCAAAAGAAATCTAAAACTTTTAGAAAGTTCAAAGAATTTCAAGCAGAAGTTGAAAAGCAATTAGGAAGGTCAGTGAAGACTCTTCGATCTAATCGATGATGAGAATTCCTTGATTACTGAGTTTAATGATTATTTGATAGAACATGGTATTCTATCACAAATCACCGCACCTAGAACATCATAGTAGAATGGTGTTGCTGAAAGAAGAAATCAAGCATTGCTTGATATGGTGAGATCTATACTCTGCTAATCATCATTACCCACTTCATTCTGGAGATATACGCTACAAATTGCATTATATCTTCTAAACATGGTTCCATCTAAGTCTATTCTAAAAACACCTTAGACTTATGGAATGGTCATAAACCTAGTATGTGACATATCCATATACGGGGGCGTCTAGCATATGTGTTGAAAGGAAAGACTAAGAAGCTAGAACCACATTCTGAAATATGTTTATTTGTAGGATACCCAAAGGGGACGAGGGGAGGTCTGTTTTATAGTCCATAAGAAAAGAAGGTATTCGTGTCAATAAATGCCACTTTTCTCGAGAATGATTATATGACAAACTATAAGCCTCATAACAAAGTTATACTTGAAAAGTTACTTTCTAATCAGATTAGATCGCAATCAACAACCATTGTTAAAGGACAAGTTGAGGAGACCACATCTCCAAATCAGGATGTCATACAACCTCAACGTAGTGGGAGGGTTGTGAAACCACCTACTCGCTATAAGGAAATTAGAGAAGCACATGTTGCTATATCTGATAATGGTGAGGATGATCCATTGACATATCATCATATAATGGAAGATTCTAAGAAGGAGAAATGGTTGGAGGCTATGAACCTTAAAATAGAGTCCATGTACTCCAATTCAGTCTGGGAACCTATAGACCTACTTGAAGGGATAAAACCAATAGGGTGTAAATGGCTCTACAAGAAGAAAAAGTAAGTGAAATGGAAAGTTGAGACTTTCAAAGTTAGGCTTGTGGCAAAGGGTTATACCCAGAAAGAGGGAGTTGATTATGAAGAAACTTTCTCGCCCGTAGCTATGCTTAAATCCATTTGAATTTTTTTATCCATTGCTGCATGTCTTGATTACGAGATATGACAAATGGATGTCAAGACTACCTTTTTAAAAGGCTATCTTGAGGGAAGTATTTATATGGTGCAACTAGAAGGGTTTGTAGTCAAAGGTCAAGAGCAAAAAGTTTGCAAGTTGTAAAGATTCATCTATGGACTTAAGCAAGCTTTAAGATCTTGGAACTTAAGATTTGATGAGACGATCAAGTCTTATGGTTTCGATCAAAATGCTACTGAACTTTATGTATACAAGTACATCAAAGATAAGAAAATGATCTTCTTAGTTCTTTATGTAGATGATATCCGACTCATTGGGAAAGATGTAGGGATATTATCTAAAGTAAAGAAATGGCTTACCAACTAATTCCAAATGAAAGATTTGGAAGAAACAAGTTATGTTCTTGGAATCCAACTCATAAAAGATCGCAAGAATAAACTATTGGCGCTACCTCAGGTACCGTACATTGATAAGGTGCTTATTAGATTTTTGATGTAAAACTCGAAGAAAGGTAATTTACCTACACATTATGGAGTTTATCTTTCAAAAGAACATAACTTGTATATCTCATTTCGAGGAGGCTAGTAGATACTTAATTAACTTCTTTGATTTACTTTCTTGTAAACATTAATGAGCATATCAAATGCTAAATATTATATGCCATTACTTAATACTTAAACACTAAACAAAACAAATGTAAATATGTTGCAAAATATGACTTGATCTTTAAAACAATTGGCAAAACAAACACAAACATATTTAAACATATACAAAGCATTTTGAAAATCACTTTTTTCATACCATATGTGACGTTTGAAACTTACCTAACATAGCTTTAGCGTTCACATTACATTTCTTTTCTTTTTATTAGCAGGCTTTTGTGTCTTCAAACAACACTTGACTATTAGCTAACCTTTCTTATTATCATTCTACTTAATTGATAATAGAACTTAAACTTTAAACGTTAATTCTTTTTACATAACCTCATATCTTATCGGTTCATTTCTCTATTACTCAATCTGAAAGTTCCTTAATCAAATTCCATGTCTTACTTGACAGTTCGTTACTCAATGTAATACTGAACATTTTCTATCTAAGAGCGTTTTGTTTATTTGGGTGGCTCAAGTCTGTTTTAGCGGATTTATAAAAAATGATGATTTTACCCTCAACAGGTTTATCGTAAATCACATAACTTTATAAACTTTTTATTTTACTCTACCATTATGTTACTTATGGCATGTGGAAAAATTCCTGCTAAGGAGCGTTTTCCTAAATCGAGCGTTTCATGGTCCGTTTGACCCATTTTGCAAAAAATGACAATTTCAACCTTGATGGGCCTTAAAAAACTTTTGGAACCTGTTTAAATCAAAAACTCACTCTTACTTGCTTCTTATCACATTTCAAAAAACAAAGCATTTGTTTTCTTTTTTAAAAAAAGTCTATTTAATTAAACTTTCTAGTTTGATACGTAATACGAAAATCTTGATGATAATGCCCTTAATATACTTTTCTTAGAAAAATCCCATATTCCTTTTGGGCTTTCAAACACAAATTTACTTTTATCTCATAACTATATGGGCAGCCCTTTTAACATAGCAAAAATTTTTATTCCACACAATTTTAAAGTTTTGGCCCAAAACACAAAACTTGACATTTTGCTCCCCAGCACCAAAAATAACCATCTTATATCAAATCTAGTTTTTTTCAAGGATTCAAACTTACGAAAGCTCATTGGTCTAATTCAAACAATTTTAAAACGTTTTTCTTATTTAACCATCTTTAAATTTTGTCTTTAAATATCATAAAATTCATATCTCATAAATTGTACAAAATTTTTATAATCCATTGGCGATTCATAATAGTTTCAACGAGACTACAGCTTTCGTGTTTTAATCTTCTTCAAATTCCAACATTACAATAGAGATTTTGGCTGATTTTCAAATTTGCCAAACTAGAAATAAACCTTTCAATTTAATCCACTTAGGATTTTACAAAACTTTGTTCAACAAATTTGTTTATCTCATTGTTTTGGACAAATCTCGTGTTTTGTTTGAAAAATAAATCGGTCTCTAAACTAGTCAAAATCTTAGTTTTCTCAAAACTATCAAAGCTTGCTTTTGAACTAACTTTATTAAACTTTCATGTTACACCTTGAAACCTTAGTTCTAACATCCTTCATCATCATCATCATCATCATCATGTATAAAGTACTTAACATAATCATGCCATAGAGTCTATAAAACATGATATAGTCTATACTTAGTTCAAGTACATACAAAAATTATGAAAAGAAAAAACGCATAATCCCAAGGCTAGGATAAGGGTTTTTACCAAGGATTTCTTAAAGCTTTTGATCGTCGTTTGTGAAGCTTAGAACTTGTAATTCCTCCATGACATAAACCATGGCAAAACCCCTATTAAACCCCTTCCATAAGCTCAAGAAAATCACTAAAATTCACTAGAAAAGAAAGAAAAAATCTCATAGCTAAATTCGCACGCTTGAAACAATATTAACCAATATCCTAGTCTTTGAGATCTTACACACAATAATCAGAGAGAAAATCTATATGTCAAAGAAGTCAATGTTTTCTTTCTAAAGAAACTGAAAAAAGAAAAAGCGAGCGATGAAATGACCAACAATATTAATGCATCACGTCTTGCTTTTTCACTCTTCTTTTCTTTTTCTCCCTTTTTTTCATCACTTGCCACAAAAAAACTCTAGTTTTCTCTGTTAACCATAGAGAGCATATTATTTTGAGTTGGGAAAAGCAAACGAAGAAAAATTTAAGTGTAAACAAATAAATGTTGCAATGTGATTTATAGAAATTAAGCCCGTATCCTTGTATTTGTCTAGTGATGAAGAGAGAGCAATCATTTGAGAAACAACTATATACAAATGTAATAAAACAAGTACCGATAATCCATTGCTAGGAATAATTAGAAGATTTAAATCTCTTGGGATGTTGATCATCTGTATCAAAGCTTAGAATGTGGATCCCGCACTCCTTCACTTTGAATTTAGAAGTCTCAATCCATTCACGGCTTTTCTATTCAAGGAATGAAAACTCGAATGATGCCTCCGCAGCATCGAGACATTCAGCCCGACCCCCTAGCCAAATATGCCACACGCACACATTGCTTGAATCTGAAGTCGTCAACAATTTCACATTCTTATTGTCCAAATAAGTAAACTCCCAAGTGAATTCACGTTTCTCACTTGGTTCGATTTAAGATTGATTTCCCTTCAGTTTGAAATCAACTTAAATCCAGTTTTTTGATGTCAAAAATGAGAGTAACCAACAACACCCAAAACAGAACCCAAAAAACTTGTATTATGCCACTTTCTTTTTTTTGGAAATGTAATGTTGAAAGATTTTGTTTCGTAATTTCTGTGGAGATTATTCATGATAATGTTGCTTTTATGTATTATTTTTGATCATCTGATTTTTTTTGTTATTGTGTAAGATAATTCTTTCATTGTGGATTCATACGACAAATCTGGTGGATTATTTGCCCACTGGTGCTCATTCTAGTAGGTTGATTTTCGCAAACTTAATTTGTTGAATTACTGGTATTAATCAGCTAGATTACTCTAGCGACCAATGCGGTCGATAATCAATGATTTGTGATGAAAAGGCAACATAATCCAGAAAATCATCAATATTAACCTACAAGATACTATGGCGACATTCTTGATCACTATTGTCAGTGGCTAACCCAAGAAATAACCGGTGATCTGACTTGAAAATGAGACATAATCTGGTAGAATACAAACATTAATCTAGTGGGTTCCATTGGCTGTTGGTAATGATCGGTGGGTTGATTTTGGCAAAATCTGGTATATTGACGATGACAATTTTGTATATTACTTTAGATCGATAGGGTACTCTCCAATGACATAATTCTAACCCCTCATATTAAATAGGAAAAACTCTTAACAGTTATAATTTTGTGGCATTCCCAATTCTTTATAATATTCCATGATTGCCAGGTATTTATGGTGCTAAACACCATACACTAATAGAAGGTAGGTCCATAACACAAGGCCTACTATCAAAGCTCACCTTTTATTAGATGATCTTATTGCACCGGTAGTGCCTCCGATTATTTTCTTTTTATCACTATAAGATTCTATTGAAGACTTCACCCAGTATTAAATAAGAAATTGACCCTTCATCCGCTATGCATAATAGAAAACTTCAAAAAAAAGTTTCAAATGGATTGTTATTTAATTTTACTGAAACAAATATAAGAATGATAAATTTCGTATAAATACGTACCTAGATTGTTCTGACAAATAATTTGTTATAGTATATAAAATTATCCAATCACTGACTATACTAATAATGAAGGGGATGACATGCCTAAATCCCTGCAAAAGAGAGGAACTTGAGCTTTGCAAGAAATAAATCTTCCCACTCTATCAAAATGCTCATTCCTATGCTGCAAGTTCTTCTACTTTTTAATATAATTTATCTATTATCAATATTGATCTTCACCTGCCTAAAGCCTTCCATATCTGATCATAAAAAACCTCAAATCTTGTAAGAAAGCATACAAAACACACCAAATTCGAAGGGAAAAAAAATAAATAGATTACTGCAACTAGATTGATACATGAGTTATCACAAGAATATAATGAGATTTATATGAAGATACATCTTTATTCATAATAAACATATTACAAAATAGGAGAAAAGAAGAGGAACAAATTCTACCAAAAAGTGATCCTAACTTTTATAATCATGATTTATTGCACACTAAACTAACAAGCTTGATATTTGAAGCTTTATTATTGAGATCATTACCACTTATTATGATTTATTTCACAATATTTTAAGCATTATAAAGATATCAACTCTTATAATTATCTAATTAACTAGGCGGTAAGTAGGCTTCGCAAACAAGTGATTAGCTCTCCGAACTACTAGACAAAACTTCTCACTCATATCAATATCCTTTGCCTCTATGCCACTGGGAAGCTCCCAATGAAAGCAATGCAACAACTGAGCTATGACAAACCGAACAATATTGAGACCTAATTGCATTCCAGGGCAATGTCTACGACCAGACCCAAACGGGATAAGTCTAAAGTCATGGCCTCGTATATCTATATTGTTGCCAATAAATCTTTCTGGGTAAAATTCTTCCGCATTTTCAGACCACACATTTGGATCTCTTCCTATTGCCCAAATATTGAAAAGAATTCTTGACTTCTTGGGGATGTGATATCTATCAATTATAGTGTCCTTTATGGATTCATGTGGGACTAGTAACGCTCCAACAGGATGTAGCCTAAAGCTCTCTTTCACGACCAGGTCCAAGTAAACAAGTTTCCCCAAATCTTTTTCCTCCACTATTTGGCCCATCCCAATCACGCTTTCTAGCTCTTCTTGAACATTTCTCATCACTCTTGGGTTCTTTAGAATTTCGGATAAGGTCCAATCTATCGTCGCGGATGTAGTATCAATTGCAGCCGTGATCAGTTCTATTAAGAGGGCTTTGGTATCGTTTAGATCAAACATGTGATTGTGTGAAGCCGTGGGTTGGTTAATCAGTGAGAGCAACACCTCGACAAAGTCCGTGCAATGTTGTCCCTTTTGCTTATTTGCAATTTCTTTGTGTTCCTCTATAATTTTCTCTAGTACGTTGTCGAAGGACTTTCTCACTTTCTTCGAGCGCCTCGTTATTCCCTAAGGATAGGAAAAAGAAACCCAAAATGTTATATTTTATTATATCACTTATAATAATATGAATCTGAGTGACATTTCACTAAAGAAATGAAACAGTGGTCAACTCGAATCACCCCAAAAATTTGGCTCCACTCAAATGTTGCTGCCCATAATACCCAATGGTAAATTGTAACTCGACTTTCATCGCATCTTAACAACTGAAATTTAGAGTTGGTTTTATAATTGGTCTTTGAAAATACTTTTTTTTTTGTCTCACTTTAACCCATGCATTCTAAATTTGATATGTCTAACTTTTTAACCCCTTACACCGGTAGAAATTGTGAAATACATGACGCTTTTAATGACTCTTTTTTGAAAACCAACATGGGAGTGGGGGAAAATGTAACAGTATGCGGAAAATATGAAAACTGTCATGAAAACTAGTGTTTGAATGACAGTCTTTAAATTAGGCTTGTATGATAATTTTTTGTTAAAAACTATCATATAAGCTAGTTTAACTATCAAATGGGAGATACCTACTCAACTTGTTGAAAATTTCAAATGAAAAAAGGACCAATAAAATATCTTGTTTTAGTATTTATATTTAAAATTAGATTTAGATCTTTGCCTTACCACCAAGCATAAAACAGCTTTCTTTCTTCTTACAAACACAAACAAACGAAAAAAGCCCACTCCATTCTTTTCTCTTCTCTAGCTTATCTTTCTGTTTTCGCCGCCTTTGTCTCCATGTCAGTGGCAATGTCATCATCTCAAATCTCCTCTCCCCACTCTCTCCTCCTCCAAAACCCTCGCCTCTCTCTCTGTAAATCCTCACCCTCCAACTCCACCTTCTTCCTCCACAACCGCTAGATCTCCACTGCCATTAGCGTCGCCCAAACCAACCTCCCTCTCTAGTCTAATCCCAAGCCCAAGATCAAGTCTTCAACTTCACCACCAGCCCTACCACCTTACCAGAGCGGGTCCTGTTAAAGGCCTGGTCGAAACTCTATAACTGGAGCGAATCCAACATGAGCATGTTGGAGATGAGCCATAGAGGAAAAGACTTTCTCTATATCATTAATAAGGCTGAATCTGATCTTCGATCTCTCCTTAGAGTCCCTGAGGAATAAGTCATGCTCTTCCTCCAGGGCAGCGCCAACATGTTTTCCATTTTTCTTCTTTTTTTTTTTAAGAGAAAGTTTTCCATATTTCTAATCCTTTTTTTATTGTTGACTTTTTTCTCTTGATTTGCAAGGCTTTAAAATCACCAAGAGAGAATGAGTGAGTTTCATTCAAAGTTGCTGGGAAAAGTTTGCATTTTTATTCTTTTAGGGTTACTGAAGATTTGTGTTTGTATAATTGAAATGATAATCTTTTTTATTAACTTCTTGGTTATGCTTATATATTCAGTTTTGTATTTGTGAAGGTTTGTTGATGGAACGAGATTATTACTTTTAGCGTGAAGATGATCTAATTTTTTTTAACCAAAACTTATACGATAGTTTTTAAGAAAAACTGCCATGTACAATCTGCTATACCAGCCTTACACAACGGTTTTTAGTGAAAACCGTTGTGTAAGCTTTATTTTATACAATGGTTTTGAATTAAAACCATCGTATAAGATGCATAGAAAATGGCCCCAATCCTTATAAAAACCAAAGTTTTGAAACATAATGAATGATTATATGATGATTTTTAATTACCATAAAAAGTTTATACGACAGATTAAAACCCTTGTGAAATACACAAATTTTAGTATTATTAGCCAATGTACTGTCTATTTTTAATTGGACAAAATCTAGAGCAAATATGGCATAGTGAGTATAAAAGTGTGACAGCATGCATTTTTCAGCCATTATTTTCTAACAAAAAACTGTATATTTTAGAAACCTCAAAATAGCTAAACAACTAAAACTAAAGACCAGGAGTCAAATTGAGACAAGATGCATTTTTCAAGAATTATTTGTATAAATAACGCCAAAAGAAGCATACTCGAAAGCCAAAATGGGAAAAAAACAGAAAACTATATATGAAATAAAACCTTGATCGCATTCACCTATTACATATTTGTTTTTTTTTTTCCTTTTAATTAGATTTTTCCTTTCAACTCCATTTTTTTTTTAATTTCTTTTAGTATTATCTCTCATTGACCAGTCGAGTTTCCTTATCATGCCATACCCTTTCTATCTAAAAATCAAAATTATATATCAAACAAAAGAAGAATAATTAATAAAAACTAACAAACTACCTGAAGGTCAAGTGGCCCAAGATATGGCAGAAAATCAGCAATATTAAGAGCTCCAATCAAGCTGAGAGTCTCTTGAGTAAGCTCCCCGAGGTCACACTTGTTATCACTCTTCCTCCCAAACATCATCCCACACGTCATGTCTTCTACGAGCTTGCCTACCAGCCTAGTAACGTTTACCACATCGCCTGCCTTCTTAAGCGACTCCACCAACGATCCGAGCTCTTCCCTTCTCCATGCGGCGAACGACTCAATCTTTGATGTTGTTAATAGGTGTTGAGTGGTAAACTTCCTAAGACTACGCCAATTTGGGCCGTATTCAGTGAGAAGAATTCCCTTGGCACCGTAAGATAAGCACTGGGCGACTTGGACTTTGGGGCGGCCGGCGAAAACAGCATCATGAGTTTTGAGGAAGAGCTCGGCCGCTTGTGGGGACGACACAACAATGGTTCGAACATGGCCTAGCTGCAGGGACATTATGGGTCCGTATTTTAGGGCTAGTCTTTGGAGGCCGCGGTGTGGTAGGTTGGTTAGCATGTGGAGGTTGCCAATGATCGGTAGTGCCCAAGGACCCGGAGGAAGTTTTCGGCCATGTTTTTGGAGAGTGAAAGACCAAATTAGGGATCCAAGAAAGATTAGGAGAATGGCTAAAGAGATTGCAGGAGACATATTAATTTGCATATGGGAGAAGAGGTTTTTCAAGTATGGAAAATTGAGTAAGGAATGAGGATATTAACGTGCACATGTGATGGTATATATAGAGGAAGCAGGCCAACAACCATGAGTTTGGCGGCATCTAGGAAGGCAAAGCAGCATTGTATATAACAGAGATTGAAAATAAAAAATTTACATGTGATTTAAGAGAATGAGTCGACATATTTTGAATGATACATGGAAACGTATTTTCGGAAATATTCTAGTCATAAATATTCCACAACTAATCAAGTATCTTAGATATAGAGAAATCTCTCTACTCCAGATTAATAATAATAATAATAATAAAATCCAATACCAATATATATATATATATATATATATACATATCCATTGCCGTTACTTTTTTTTTCTTTTTTCTTTTTTTGAAACAATTACCGTCCTTTTATTAAGTCAACATTGATTATGCGTTTTATACGCATAGGTAGCTTTTACATTCGAAATGCAGAAGTAATGCGTTCCCTTTCGTAAATTAAAAAAAAAAAAAAAAAAACTTGTGGGGCGCCGCACTCTAAATTCTCAATGTTGAAAGCCCCGTCCTTGGCACGTTCTTATCTTCCGTGATTGTCTCCATCTATTTTGACGCTCTAAAGTCTCTGGATATTTTTACGTTCACAATAGTAACACCAATATTTTGCCATCAGACTAGATGCACTACTATATTACTCGGATTTCAGTTCGAAAAAAGGATTTTGTTTTTTGTTCGGTTTTCATTCGGTCTTAAAATAATAACAGCCGCCAACTCCTGGCTAATATCAATATTTTCTCTATTAGATCACTTAAAACAAATAAGGAAAGGGATTGGGACAGTGTTGTTAGTCGGACACAAATGATAAAACAAACAATTTATTGGTACGTACTGTTTTGATTAATCTGACCGGTTCTTCTTCATCCTAATCAGTAGCAGAAGTCTTGTTTCACGTGAAAACATCATCCATAAGTCCAACTTAATTAAGCCCAAGAATTTGGGCATACAACCAAAAAGTAAATACTAATAAGAGAGATTGCAATGTTTCTCTCAAATATAAAATGTCATACTTGAATGAACTTTACGTACTTTATGTGGAAAATGCAAGCAGGCACTTTTTTTTTTAAATGTAATCAAAGGGTGAGCTTTTAGGTTAAAAATGTAATAATCAAATGTCACTACGACATTGTATATATTGTGAATAAATAAATAAAATAATATTTGCAATTATTTTGGTTTCTTATATGTATTTTGAATATTCTTATAAACATCAAGAAAATTTCATGATTATTTATATGACTATAAATTTAGCATACAAGTGTTATATGCTTAGGGATAAAATTTATAGATAATAATCTAAATAGTCTATAATAATTGATTAAAGTTTGAGATTTTTAATTAAATATTACAAGGATGGTCCAATCTCATTTAGAATGAAATAGCCTTATCCGAGCTATTAATGTCGAGGCATTAGATTGAAGGCACTTTATATAATGAGATTATATAGGACTAGACCAGATAAATTATGAATCATTAATAATCATTTGTTACAAATAGAATATTCAAATTTATCACTATGATGATCACATATTTGACAAACTTATTTGACAAAATAGAATATTCAAAATAGAATATGATGATCACATATTTGACAAATTGATCACATAGGGCTACATTTTGTCTTTTCCAACATAGACACAAAATTAAATTATTAATTAATTTAAAATTTATTCTCAAATAGATATGATTTATTTTTGAACTTAAATATATATAAGATTTAACTATATTTTATATATATATAACATATATTCAAAAAACACATTAACATGGTGAACGTAACTTACGTAATCTTTTATATATATATGTACGTATTATATATTATACATATATGTATAATTAGAGAACGTGATATTCGTAACTTATATAATATGTAAATATATATAACTAAAAAAACGTAAACGTATATGTATTATATATATATAATTTAAAGAATCACGTTTACAGGATTCTTTAAAATAAAATAAAAAAAAGGGATAAGGAAGATGAAGTATATCCCTTCCCCACATATCTGATAGGGATGTTATTTCAAATTTAAAATAAATTAAAATTAATAAAAAAATAACTAACTGTTCAAATATAAAAAGATAGAAATAACAATTATCTCAATATATCTTTTTCATATAACTTTTACAAAATACTCAAAGAGAAAAAACTGTGAGTTCTTTCTCTTAAAAAAAAAGACTGTTATCTCATGTGTTGAGTACATAATAGATCTAGAAAAATGTGAAGTCAATTCATTCTTGTAGTTTGACACTCATTCGTCTTTGCATTGGTGTGGAGGCCTGGCTTGGAAGATCGTAGTGTCAAAGAAGAAAGCTAGGATACCCTAATAAGTCTTCAAGAGGTTTGTAAAAATTCTCCAAGCTTTCTATTTTTAATTAAAATTATATATCTATTCTTGATGAACAAAGTTTTCAAAAAAAATTTGTTTTTCAACAATTCAATCCTTTCGCTGTGTTAATATTTAATTTCAACAAATAGCATCAGAGCAGGTTATAACATATATAATTTTAATTAACATGATTATATTTTGATAATATCATGTTCTTGATGCATGTTTGTGGGCACTTTACATTTTTGCAATTTTTGTTCATGTGATAAATGGTTATTTTATGAATAGATTTTTGATGGTTAATTATATGGTCCTTTTGGATTGGTAGTTTTATTTTTATTTTTATTAGATCAAATTTGTGTAAGCCTATAAGGGAGCATAGACATTTTGTAACACTAGTACAAAATGTGGATTCCACGACGGTCAAAAAACCGTCGTAGAAACCTCTGTCGTGGAATATGATCGACTTTTCATGACGGTTTTTTACCGTCGTGGAATAGATTAATTGACGCGCGTGGCTAGTGGAACTGTAATTTTTCACTACGGTTTTTAGTAAAACCGTCGTGGAAGCTATGTCTTCCACGACAGTTTTTGTGAAAAACCGTCGTGGGAGGCGAGATTCCATGACGATTTTTGTGGAAAACCGTCGTGGAAGGATAGGCTACCACGACGATTTTCGTGGAAAACCGTCGTGGTAGCCTAGGCTTCCACGAAAACCGTTGTGGAAGACTGATCTTTCACGACGGTTTTTGCAAAAAACCGTTGTGGAAATTTGGTATTTTCCAAAAAAAAAATTCTCCTGCAATTTCAATCTCCTACTGGATGGCCAGTCCCGTATGTTATCCATTACATCAAGGCCCTAATTACATACAATAATTGTTGTATAATCAAATATTAATTTGTATTTATAATATCTGTTTACACTTGAGCTATTTTGAGCACTTTGTTAATTTAGTATGACGTGTACCTATCTAAAAAGCACAAACCTATTTACAAATTGTACCCACTCTAATCTAACTTCATGTATATCTGTATGTATATAAACTTCTTTTTTTCCTAAGGCTTGTATACCACTTGTAAT
>CAMOHE010055295.1:0-14971 GCA_946598075.1 Artocarpus hirsutus
AAAACAACAGAACTCAAGTTTGACAAATACATAACATCGAAGCACTTACGCTTGGTTTGATTAGTGGGATAGAGAGTAGAAAGCATAGAGAGAATCAAATTGGTGGGACAGAGAGTAGCAAGTATGGAAAGAATTAGAAGGATATAAAAAATTATAACGATTCCTCAACTTGTTTAGTAGGAGAGATGAAGAGTTGAAATGGTAGATAACAATTACATGTCTAGTTACTATATCATTCATTTTATTGCTTACTAACAATTTTTTAAGGGTCAAATAAACTTTTTAAAATTATATAGGGTTATGAACACTTATAGCTCCTAAACTTTAGGGTGTTGTTGGGGTATAATTTGGACAGTCCCAAATTGTCCACGGGCCCTAGCAGCTCAACAATGTTGATCAAACGAGTTGAATGAGATCAGCTCGATCGAATCAATTATTCGTTTTGTTTGTTGGGATCGATTACTTTAACCAATAGCTTTTTGTCCCAAGATGACCTGTGCCCTTTCAGAGCACTGTTTGTCTAGATCGTTCGCATCGATTCAACGGTTAGCACATTTCGACGGTTAATACACGTCAAGTACATGATAGAAATATATGATGGAGATGTGATTGCTGTAGCTAATCATCAACTGACACATGTCCCACTCTTATGGTTACTTGTAAGGCATTACTCCACTCCGCTTGACGGTTGACAACCACGATTTCATCTCATGCTCTATATATAGGGGGAAGGCAGCTTTGTGATGGATATACACAAAAAATAGATTGAAACTCTGCTCGTTTACATTCTCATCTTTTCTTATTCTCTTAATCTTGTGATCTATACTTAGAAACTTAATAGTGAATCACAATGGACGTAGCTCTTCATTAATTGAGTGAACCACTATAAATCTCGTGTGTTCTTTTATTTATGTTATTTTGTTCATTTTATCCTAATCTTGCGTATATATCTGAGTGAACATGTCAATTCAACGGTGATTTGAGGGCCCAAGTTTCTGATTAGCTGATTTTGAATTTTAGCAATTTGATTGTAGATCCACCGTCTACAGTTTGGCGCCCACCGTGGGGCCCATCAAATCATTAACTTCAGGATCTAAAAACTCATATTCAAATGGCAGACAACATTGACAACCAACGCACTCTGGAAATCGTAGTGGAAAAGACAGAAGCTTCCACCCAGGACAACTGGCAAATAGAAGCCCTTGTAGTAGAAATGGAGGCTCTAAAGAAAATGCTTCAAGAGCAGCAGTTCATTCTCAAGAGCGTAACAAAAGAATAAAACAACTAAGCAGCGAGAACTTGGCTTTGAGAAGCCAAATCAGCTATCAAAACTCTCAAATGACTTCGCAGTCATATTATTACCCGTATTATGGGTATTCAACGTTTCCAGCTTCTTCAACAACATAGTGGCAATTTCAGACCCCGCAACCGGGAAGACAGCAACAGACTCACAGCCCGATTAGGAGAATGCAGCCATTGTACTCTCCATCGACTCCAACACCAGTAACTACACCAGCTGGCACAGCTACGATAACTCTAACTATAGCACACATTAATGTGGAATACAGGCATCATGGCGAAGAGATAGACAGAAACGAAAGAGTTGAACCAACAATCGGACAGGAAGCACCACTGGTCAATCTGTTGACCCTTTAGTTGATTCAATCCATGATGAGAGAAATGTTTGAGCAGAACTCCAAACTTGTAGAAGAGAAAATTGACGAGAAAGTTCACAAGGCCACGAGCAAGACCCCGGTGTTGGACGACATCTCCAAAAACATCAGGGACACCCCACTAATGAAGAGGATTACTTAGATAGTACCACCAAAATATGGAAACATTGTGTTCGCTCGCTTCGATGGAACCTCAGATCCTAAAGACCACCTGCTGTAGTACAAGAATGTTGTCAATGCTAATAGCATTCCTGAGTTGATCCTCGACGAGATGATGTGTAAGCTGTTTGCACAATCGCTCAAAGGCCCAGCACTTCGATGGTTCAGCAACCTCAGAACAAGATCGATCGACAGCTTTAAAGAACTGGCAAATCAATTTGTCAAAGCATATTCAGTATAGATTAAAACGAGAAAAACAACCAAAGATTTATGGTCTATTGTCCAAAGCCCAGGTGAGTCATTATGGGCTTACATTAAGAGATTTAGTAGAACGTTGTCTGAGATTTCAGATTTCGAAGATGGCATAGCCTGCGAAGCATTGAAGAAAGGACTCCTGCATAGATCGTCCTTCAAAAGCAGTATTTGTTCCGACTACCCACAGACGATCCAAGAAGCACCAAATAGAGCTAAAGGCTGGATTGATCTAGAAGAAGAAATGAAAGGTACGAACAAGAGTTCGCAAGAACAAAGGGTCAGAACAGATGGAAAGAGAAGCAGTAGCACCAACCGAACTGATGAGGACGGACAAGAACACCACCCAAAAGAGAATGGAGGCGAAAAGATGACAAGCCTCGAGCAACGACGAGACCCCTATCACCACCAAAATATGCCCTAAGCATATTGCCATCGGAACTAGTCACTCAGCTGGAGGGAAAAGATTACGTCCGATGACCTAGCAAATTGCCCCCAAGCCATTCGTGTGACAAGTCGAAATACTGCGAGTTTCACCGAGACACAAGACACCTGACGGTCGACTGTAAAGCATTATGGTCTGAAATTGTGGAGCTTATCAAGAAAGGGCATTTGAGAGAGTACCTCTCTGAGAGGGGGAAGAGGACACATGGACTTGACAAGGAATGAAGAGGGCGAAGGAACGAGCAAGCCGAGGAGAAGACGCCATCACCAGCACAAGTGAGGAAGGTAATAGGAGCCATTTGTGGAGGCTCAGTTTTCAGCGGAGATTCAGTGAATCAAATGAAATCTTATCAAAGGAAAGTGAATCAAGCGACCACAAGATCTACTCATAGTGACCACCCCAAATACGAAATTACATTTCACAGTGACGAGACGATTGGGCTCGACTCCCCACACGATGATGCACTTGTCATGAAACTCAACATCGTGAACTGCGAAATAACTAGGATTCTGGTTGACAATAGGAGTTCAGCCAATATTCTTTTCCTCTAGACACTGAAAGAAATGGAAATCGAGGAAGAAGAAATCGAGAAGTCACCAACGTCGTTGGTTGGATTCAACAGAGAAGCAACAACAGGAATCGGGAAGATCAAGCTTCCAGTATACGCAGTAGGAGAGAATAAACTAACCAACTTCCTGGTCATGGATTGCCCTTCAGGATACAATATAATTCTTGGGAGGCCTTGGATCCATGCCATGAAGGCAATCCCTTCCATATACCACCAGATAATAAGGTTCCCAACGAAGCGAGGAGTTCGGGAAATACAAGGAAGCTAGGAGGTGGCAAGGAGCTGTTACGTCACAACTATGAAGCAGAAAAAGCCTTATAGCAATTATAGACGAACCAGCAAGACGAAGCAAACAAATAGAGCTGCATCGAATAGATTATGGAGCAGCTTGATGAAATACAAATTGTCCTACGGGATGAAAGTCGAACAGTGAAGATCGGGTCGTAGCTCGATGAGGGTATTAAAAGCCAAAAAATTGACTTTCTTAGATCTAACGTTGATTTTTTTGCATGGTCTCATGCAGATATGTCTGGAATCGACCTGAATGTAATCTCCCATCGACTAAACGTCGACCCCAAACATAAACCAGTATGGTAAAAAAGAAGAAAGCTTGGAATCGAGAGAAACAACGTAGTCAAGGATGAAGTGAGGAGATTACTTGAAGCTGGCTTTATACGCCCTGTCCAATATCTGGATTGGCTCACTAATGTCATGATCATGAAGAAGAAAATAGGAAGTGGTGCACGTGTATCGACTTCACTGGCCTTAACAAAGCTTGCCCGAAGGACAGCTATCTGTTGCCTCACATCGATCGACTCGTAGACTCCACGGCCAGACATGAGATTCTAAGCTTCCTTGATGCATTCTCTGGCTATAATCAAATCCTACTGCATCCTAAGACTACCTTTATAACGGAGCAGGGCATATTCAATTTTAAAGTCATGCCCTTCAGATTGAAGAATGTAGGAGCAACTTACCAACGACTTGTCAACATGATATTCGAGCAGCAAATTGGTAAGAACATGGAGGTTTATATCAATGACATGTTGGTTAAATCTCTGTAGGCTCATCTCCACGTTCAGTATTTGCAAGAATGCTTCGACGTCCTTCGAAAATATGGCATGAAGCTAAATCCAGAGAAATGCACTTTCGGAGTAGCGAGTGGCATGTTCTTGGGACATCTCGTTACAAAGCAAGGAATCGAAGCAAATCCTGATCAGATAAAAGCTTTCCAATTGATGCCTTCTCCAAGGACTAAGCGTGAAATCCAGAAACTAACTGGACGAGTAGCAGCACTAAGTCGATTCATTGCCAAATGTTCCAACAAATGTTTACCTTTTTTCCAGTTGCTCAAGAAGAATACAAAGTTTGAATGGAATGAACAATGCAAATCAGCCTTCCAATAACTAAAGAAGTATTTGACCACACCACCGATCCTGTCAAAGTGAAGAAATGGCGAACCGCTCTATTTATACATAGCTGTATCCGAGGCAGCAGTAAGTTCAGCACTTGTTCGAGAAGAAGATGGGGTTCAAAGGCCAGTGTTCTTCATGAGCCATACACTATTGGACGCTGAAACGAGGTACTCAATCGTCGAAAAGCTTGCACTTGCAATAGTCATGTCGGCCCGAAAACTTTGTCCGTATTTTTAGGGACACATTATTGTAGTGTTGTCGTCCTACCCAATGAGAGCAATTCTGCATAAGCCTGACGTATCAAGAAGAATGACAAAGTGGGCGGTTGAATTGACAGAGTTCGACATCGAGTACAAACCACGTACAGCATTAAAAGCACAAGTGCTCATAGACTTTGTAGCTGAACTAACTAGCAGGACTGAAGAATGTAGATCAGAAGCTTGGATTGTGCAAGTCGACGGGTCGAGCAATGAAAAGGGTTCAGGAATAGGAGTAGTTTTGAAGTCCCCAACTAGTGAGGAGATCAAACAGAGCTTTTGATTAGGGTTCAAAGCCACAAACAACGAAGCTGAATACGAAGCCGTGATAGTTAGAGCGAGACTTGCCACTGCATTGGGAGCTACTAAACTACTTCTGGAAAGTGACTCCATGCTAGTCATTAACCAAGTAAATGGACAGTTCGAGGCATGAGACGAGAAGATGCAGTTGTACCTGAGCTTAGTTAAAAAGCTGAAGGCAAGACTCAATCATTTCAAGGTTAAGCACATACCATGAGAACAAAATTCCAAAGCCAATGCACTAGCTAACTTGGGATCATCTGTCGAAGTAAGCGAGCGAAGGACAATCCCTTTGAAATTAATTGACGCCCCGAGTATTGCACCAATCGAGAACACTAGCTATGTCAATCCCACTGACGATTGGAGAACGCCCATCCAGATGTACATTAGTGAAGGTTGGCTTCCTGAAGACAGGCAAACTGCGAGGAAGATTAAAGTGCGTGCTGCGAGATACTACTTGATAGATGGAAAGCTGTATAGGCGCTCTTTCATAGGACCTTATCTTCGATGTCTCGGGGAAGATAAAACTGAAAAAGTAATTAGAGAAGTACACGAGGGATCATGTGGAAATCATTTAGGTGGAAGGTCATTGTGCAACAAGGTGAAGAAGCAAGGATTCTATTGGCTGACCATGCAAAGCGATTGTGAAAACTTCACTCGTAAAAGCGACAGTTGCCAGAGGCATGCCCCTATCATACATCAACCAGCAGAAGAGCTTTCTTTAGTCAGTTCGCCATGCCCTTTTATGAAGTACTCGATGGATGTCGTCGGCTTTTCGCCTGCCCCAGGGCAAGTGAAGTATTTATTCGTCCTCACTGACTATTTCTCCAAATGGGTTGAAGCTGAAGCCTTTACGGATGTTAAAGAATGAGACGTCAAAAGATTTATTTGGAGGAACATCATCTTCCGTTTTGGAGTCCCATGAGAGATAGTCACTGACAACGGCTCTCAATTTGTCTCGTCAACTTTCAGGAAGTTTTGTTGCGATTGGGATATTATCCTAAGCTTTTCAACTCCAAGGTACCCGCAAGGAAACGGACAAGCTAAAGCGACGAATAAGACGATTGTAAAGAATCTGAAGAAGAAACTCGAGGCAAGAAAACGACGATGGGTCAAGGAACTCTCGATGGTGCTGTGGGCATATCGAATGACTCCACGAAGAGCAACCGACGAATCCCCTTTCTCGCTTGTGTATGGAATAGAAGCCGTTATCCCTACTGAGATAGTCGCACGCGATCTACGAGTCGATTACTCTCTGCTAAATGAAGCAAAGAACGATGAGATGATGCAGGATGCTCTGGACTTTGTTGACAAAAAAAGGAAAAGAGCTTTCTATCTCCTTGGTTGGTACCAGCAAGCTGCGACTAGGTATTATAACCAGAGGGTCAAGCACAAAAAATTCATCGAAGGAGAACTAGTGCTCAGGAAAGTCTTTCAAAATACTAGAGAAGCCAATGATGGAAAATTGGTAGCTAATTGGGAAGGACCATATCGAATACGGTCAGCCGTTCAAGAAGGAGTTTACAAACTCGAAAAGCTAGATGGATCTTATATAACGAAGAGCTAGAACACTAATCATTTAAGCAAGTATTATCTGTAATATTTTGATTTCACTTTGCCATGTAATTGAAATACGTTTGGCTTGATCCCCGTATAAGGGGTACGTAGGCAACTCATATATGCCGTTATAAACGAGTGCAGCCACTTTATTATTTTGAATTTTATTTTCTCGAAATACAAAGAATGACGAGTTCGTCGAGTTTGGTTTTCAGGAATCACGACTTAAGTTTTTTTTGGCTGAACTTCAGACTTAACCAGATCGATCCGATTTCTCCCAATGGCATCTTCATGGCCCAACTTCAGAATCGACTAGATCGATCCGAACTCTCCCAATGCCATCTTCATGGCCTAACTTCAGACTCGACTAGATTAATCCGAACTCTCCTAATGCCATCTACATGGCCCCGCTTTAGACTCGACCAGATCGATCCAATTTCTCCCAATGCCATCTGCATGGCCTAGCTTTGGACTCAACCAGATCGATCCGATTTCTCCCAACGCTATCTTCATGGCCCAACTTTGGACTCGACCAGATCGATCTGATTTCTCCCAACGCCATCTTTATGGCCCAACTTCAGAATCGACTAGATCGATTCAAACTCTCCCAATGCCATCTTCATAGCCCAACTTTGGACTTGACCAGATTGATCTGAACTCTCCTAATGCCATCTACATGGCCCAGCTTTGGACTTGACCAGATTGATCCGATTTCTCCCAACGCCATCTTCATGGCCCAACTTTGGACTCAACCAGATCGATCTGATTTCTCCTAACGCCATCTTCATGGCCCAACTTCAGACTTGACCAGATCGATCCTATTTCTCCCAACGCCATCTTCATGGTTGAACTTCAGACTCGACCAGATCGATCTGATTTCTCCCAACTCCATCTTCATGGCCTAACTTCAGACTTGACTAGATCGATCTGATTTCTCCGAACGCCATCTTCATGGCTGAACTTCAAACTCGACCAGATTGATCCGATTTCTCCCAAAGCCATCCTCATGGCTCAACTTCAGATTCGACTAAATCAATCCAAACTCTCTGAACGCCATTTTTATGGCTCAATTACTGATTCGGATAGATCGAACCAAACCCTCTAACCAGTATGGACCATATATTCAGTTTAACATTTTCCCAAAGAACCACGCATCCGATCACCTCAATCCATGCAACTTCAACTTGAAATCTTAATGGCAATTTTAGTCATGTCGAACAGTTATTCAGTTGCAATTTTTAATCTATTAGAATATTTTAATGAATACAACGTATGGCTTCGATCATGGTTCGAACTTAATTATTTTGACTGAATAACGTGCTCGTTGATCGGATTCATTATCGGACATTTTTATCAAAAATTCATTTGTGCCTGTAGAGTCTTTCTTGACCTCAAGCCATTAAGTCCGATCGATTGAAAGCATAACTAAAGGTCAATTAGATATCTGATGCATTTGATATGAAAGCATAATTGATCAGAAATAATTCTAAAATTTCTAAAAACACGATTCTATTACATTCTGAAATCTTCCAAGTGTTGAGTTGAGAATTTTCTTGGACAATATTAAATGTTCAAAAAAAAAAAAAAGCATGGGGGGTTCAAATTTAAAATCTCTCAATTTTTTTCTCTCTCAGCTGGTTGATCTTCGGCCTCGGTTGGCTCGATGGGCGAGGGTTCAGCAACTTCAACAGATGGAATCTCAACAGTTTTGGATTCAGGTGCTGGGGGCTTGACAATGACATCTTCATGGTCTAATTCAACTTCAACAATCTGATTGTCAATAGTAAGCAACTCTTGGAGCTCCTTTATCTCCTCGTTGATCGTATCGACGTTGAGTTTTCCTAATTTGAATTCCTTTAAGGCCTCTAGTCGTGCCTTTAAGGTGGATGTGCCATGGACCTCGAGTAGCTATTCCTTGATTTCCTCGATATCATTGTCCTTCGTGGCCATTGCCCGTGTCATGGACTTGACCTTTTCTTCAAGAAGCCGAATAATGCTGGACAGGTTCAACACTTTCTCATTTGATTTGTTCAATACGTCTATGACAGTATTGAGATCCTTTTGGTTTCTGTCCCTCTCGGCCCTCAATGATTGGGACTCCTTTTCAAACTTCCTACTTCTCTGAAGTTCTTGCTCATACTTGTGAGCAGCTTTATTCGCGAACAGATTATGCATTAGAAGAGCCTGCACGATCGGATTTCAATGTTAAGACGATGTAAACCAAGCATTAAAAATAAAATATTGCATCTAATCTACCTGTCCCAATACCGCAGTCGACTCGTTGTAAAACCATCCAAACGGCTTCCCACCAACTCTCTCCTCGTCTTCCTCGAAATAGAAGTTTACGGCTGCTTTAGTCGCCGCATCTTTATCCTCTAGAATGCTAGCGTCTTCGAGAACATCAAGAGTTTTTTCTCAAACACTTTGTTCGACGACCCCAGTCGACGTTGAAGCTTCACCCGCTTCCTTTTCTTGGACGGTGGGGACTGTATATCGAATGGTGGAAGAGGAGGAGGATCAGAACTGGTTGGAGGAATCGACTTCTGGGTTGCCGATGGTTCGTTGGAACTCTTTTTCATCTTCTTTGCAGCCTTAGCTGCAGCTTTCTTCCTTCATACTTCTTTAGTTGAAGGCAATGTGACATTCATAGCTGATAATACTACTTCTGCGAGATGAAGGTCTTCATCAGATAGAGGGGTAATGTATTTCGATGGACCGCACAGCTGCTGAAGTGCACCGTGGCATACGAAAACCCAATCGACTCGTTTTGAAAATCGAAGAGGAATACCTGTGGGAATCTCTCTGAATTTCTTCCAAATCGAAGATCTTCGGAGACGATCGTGTCGTGAGATTTTACCCCAAGTCTGCCCTTCTAACGCTAACAATGCGTCCAACCTCACTCGAAATCACTCGCCAATTAGTGCTGGATGATTCGGTTCGTAATCTGCAATGAAAGGGTATTGCTTATAATTAGTTGCAATTACTGCTTGAAATTTTAAAAAATTATGACACTTACCAGTGTGACCAAAAGCGAATGAAAAAGGGACTCGAGTAGTAAGCTCGAAGGGATTGCGGTTGATTGACATGAAGAAGTATCTTTCTTCCCAATGTTTATCTGCGTTAACGAATTCGGTTATAAGTTGCTTCAACTGTCGATAAACGAAGTAAAAGCGACCCAGGTTTTTACTATTTGGCTTCAAATAATAACATCAAAGAAAATCGTATATGTCAAAGTTAATCTTGGCCTCTTCGACTAGGACAATCAGTGCTATCAGAAGTCGAATTCCATTCGGCAAGCTGTGTCATAGAGATATCGAAGTGACCGACTATCTCTACCATGAACTCAGGGATTGGCAACCGAAGTCCGAGCTCGAACATTTGCTATACATACAAAACTAGTTGTCGTTTTGTGAGTCAGCCCGTTCGCCCTAATAAGGAAGTCGAATCTCTACAGCAGGCGGGACCCCATACTTTGTCCTTATAATTTGGAGGTCTGCCTCTGTCAAGACGGACTCTGGATTCTTCGTAAAAAATGAGATCCCTTTTGTTAGTGAAACATATTTCCTTCTTTTGATAGATTCGACATGGTCGATTTTCCTCGAAGGTCTTGCTGGCTGATTTCTTACTGCCCTTTGGCTCAATGCCTCTTCTCCTGTCTCAGCCTTGGCCATCCTTGCGCTTGATTCGATTATGCTTTGTTGGCAGATCATTTCATCCACCTCCCTCTCGTCGCTATTCAACCAGGGGTCCTCTCCACCGCTAGAGCTTGAGTCGATAACCATTGCCTTCGTCATTTTTACAAAAACAGGGTTCTCTAAGGAAATCTAGGGTTTTGAAGATCAAAAAGGTCAAAAACCCTAAAACTTGAAGGTTTCAAACTATTCTCGAGTGCTCTACCGTTGCAACAGTCAAACAAATCCAACAATTATTGATTTTCTTAGAAAATGAAGCATGTTTGGCATCAAAATCCTTAGAATCGAGAGAAAAACAAGATTACAAGAGGAAAATTGCGAGGAAAATAAGAGAAGAGAAGAACCTTACCTGAAAAATCTGAAAAAACTAAGGAAAACAGGAGAAAAATTGCCTTGAAGTCTAGAAGATTGAAACTGAGTGAGGAAATGAGGAAGGGAATCTGTTATATACCATCCGAGGGCACCATATCGATGGTCTAGATCAACTTAGAGCAATCTGATCCGAAGGCTAGGGTTACGCGTCTTTTCGAGTTCCTGCTCAAACCAAGGCGGTGTCTTTTCGAATCAGACGTGTACGTCAGCATTGCAATGATTATTAATGAGTTGCCAATTGCATGAGGACATGTGTTGTAGGTAATTAATTATCGTGGTTTCCCAAGGAAAAATCATGATTTTAGCACAGATGAAAATATATCCAAGTCACGTACAGTCGATTTTGAAGTTGGATCTTTACTCCTATAGTCCATAACTTGGGACTAAGGAATGGGGGGTTAACTATTGGGGTACAATTTGGACAGGCCCAAATTTTCTACGGGCCCTGGCGGCCCAACAATGTTGATCAAACGAGTCGAATGAGATCAGCTCGATCGAATCAATTATTCGTTTTGTTCATTGGGATTGATTACTTTAACCAATAGCTTTTCGTCCCAAGATGACCTGCGCCCTTTCAGAGCACTGTTCGTCTAGATCGTTCGCATCGATTCAATGGTTAGCACGTTTCAACGGTTAATACACGTCAAGTACAAGACCAAAATATGAAGGAGATGTGATTGCTGCAGCTAATCATTAACTGACATGTGTCCCACTATTATGGTTACTTGTAAGGCACTACTCTACTCCGCTTGACGGTTGACGACCACGATTTTATCTCATGCTCTATATATAGGGGAAAGGCAGATTTGTGATGGATATACACGAAAAATAGACTGAAACTCTGCTCGTTTACATTCTCATCTTTTCTTATTCTCTTAATCTTATGATATGTACTTAGAAACTTAATAGTGAATCACAGTGGACGTAGCTCTTCATTAACAGAGTGAACCACTATAAATCTCGTGTGTTCTTTTATTTATGTTATTTTGTTCATTTTATCCTAATCTTGCATATATATCCGAGTGAACAGGTCAATTCAACGGTGATTTGAGGGCTCAAGTTTCTGATTAGCTGATTCTAAAGTTTAGCAATTTGATTGTAGATCCACCGTCTACAGGTTTTCACTTTGTTCCATGAACTTTAAAAATCACCAATTTACCCTAAACTTTTAAAACACCTCACTTTGCCCTCCTAAATTTCAAAAATTACTATTTTGCTTCTAAACTTTCAAAACTTTGATTTTTCTCCTAAATTTCTGATTCTCTATTCAAATAACTAGAATTAAGCTCACGTGATTAACACATAGGTCACCTAAAAAAGCAAAAATGAGATTTTACGACCCTTAAATTTTCTTTCACATTTTCACTATTACTTGATTTTTTATTTGAACTCTCATTTAGGAAAGGTTTGCTTGCACAGTTATTCTCATTTTTAATGTGTCTCATTTAATGAGTCAATACTCTATGCCGATATTTGAATTTAAATGCTAAATAAGATGAATTACGCATTAAAAACGAGGAGATTTTGGCGAACACTATCGAGAAGAAATGTGTATGCATACCCTTCTTAAATGAGAGCAAATTAAAAAAAGTTTAATGAGAGCGTAAATAAGAAACAAAACTTGTAAATAATAAAATCTTATTTTTTTCCTTATGTTGACCCATGGTTTAATTTTGTCTATTTGAATGGAAAAACAAAAAATAGGAGACACAATAAGGAGCTTTGAAACAAGAGCAAAATGATGATTTTTAAAATTTAGGAGATAAAGTAAGGGGTTTTGAAAGTTCAGGGGCAAAGAGAAGGAGACCTAAACGTTTAGGTAGTATTAGTATTAATTATCAAATTATATAAGAGGAATTTGGTAGATCATTCTATCATTAGAGGTGACAGTTTCAATGGGTTTAAGGGGAGAGATCATCTTTTTGTTTCCTCAGCTTTGCTCTCCCTCATCTTTTTCCCCCAACTAAAAAAAAGAAGATTAGACCTCTCTCTCACCTAGTTATCCTCTTCCACCCCTCTCCCTCCCTCTAGCCAAACATGCTGTTAATTGCACGCTAATTTTATTTATATTTTATATTCACAATATTCTTCTTCTGCTAAGAATATTGCAATCCTTTTTCTATTTTTACTATTTTTCTTGTTAAATATGGCAGTCTCTCTAGTTGAGATACTTTGAAAGGAGTACTCTCTACGTTCTAAGCTTATTAAAAGAAGGGGGGGAAAAAGTCCGTTTCAAAAATTGAAAAAAATCCTTTTAAGCCTTAAAAAAAAAAAAAAAAAAGCCCAATGTGCGATTGAGCGTCCACCAAAACCTAAGCATCACCTCACGTTACTTAACGTCATTTCACCAAGTGGCCATAGATATTAGGCTCTTAAGTTATTTCAAACTTTTCTTTTAATTCAAACTTTGCTTTTCTTTTCTTTTCTTTTTTTTTTTTTTTTTGGAGAATTTTGTAATAGAGTATTGAAAAAATCCTACTTATGATGTTTTGGAGAGTAGTTTGAACTCTAAAAACCTAACCAGAATAGTGTAAAGCTCTCACATACGACAGTAGGAAAAAAAGTATACTACAGTATAAATTTTCACATGCTGTAATGAGTGGTTCAAACTTTTATGATTTGAATTCTTCTCCTAAACATCTTGACTATTATGATGCAGTTTTTCACTATTAGATTTTATTTAGATTCCATTGAATTGTCATACTTTGTTCGATCTTATATGATTCAAATTTAATCTAACAATTAAAAATTGTCCCAAAATTTATCTAAAAGTTAATAATTATCATTCTAATTGAGTATTTGTTAGCGTTATTTATACAAATTCTCGAAGAATGCATGTTGTCCCAAACCCCTTACACTTATTATTAGAAGTCTAGCTACCTTAAGGTTTCTGAAATAGTAAACTGTCTATTCTTTTTTTTTTTTTTTAATAAAATGTAGCCCGAAGATGACTATAAGAATTATAAGAGAGACAAATTTGTGAAAAGAAAAACAGATTTGAAAAAAAAAAATATAATGGTAGTCTGTTAATTTTTCAACAAAATGGACTATTCATTAAAAAAATATTCCGGTGAGATATGTAAAAAATATTCAAAAATTTTTTGTTGATAGCTTCTAACAATTGGAGCCAAAGATGCCAACTATCTTTGTTGAAAAAATATATTTTTTGGTAGTATATGAAAATATATTTTTGCTATTGGTTTTCGATATAATCAGAGCTAGAGATGACTAGTTATTTTGTTGAGAAGAAATATTTTGGTATCCCTACAATATATTGTCTGTCGCCAGCTTTCGACAATCAAAGTCTAAGGTGACCAGCTATTTTTGTTGAGAAAAAAAAATATTCAAGTGGGATATGAAAAAAGAAAATCCTACCATGATATTTTTATTGCCAACTTTCAACATCAGAGCCAGATGATCAAGTATCTTTGTTGAGGAAGAAAAGAAATATTTTGGTAAAATATGAAAAGAAATTCGTACCAAAGATATTTTTAGTGGTATAATAAGTTTGAACATATGTGACAAAATTTAAATACAAAGTTTCAAAAGATTTATACAAATGACCCTTTTTTTCTTGTTTAATATGGTGGTCTCTTTGGTTGAGATCCTTGAAAAGCAGTACTCTTTACGTTTTAAACTAATTAAAAAAAAAGTTCTATTTCAAAAATTAAAAAAAAAAGACATCAACTAAAGCATCGACTCACCTTGTTTTATGTCATTTTACTTGGTGGTCATAGACCTTAACCTTTTTAGTTAGGTTAAATTTTTCTTTTCTTCTTGGATGATTTTTTTATAGCGTATGAAAAAAAAACTATAGTCATGATAGTTTTTAACTCTAAAATTTTGATTAAGTTTTGTTAAATTGTCATACTTTGTGTTATGACGTAGTTTTTAACTATTGGATTGTAAGTGGGTTTTATTAAATTGTCCTGCTTTGTTTAATCTAATATGATTCAAATTTGATCTAACAATTAAATATTGTCCTAAAATTTGATCTAACTATTAAAATTTATCATGTTGACTGAATCACTTTTTAATACTTATCAAAGAATTCTCTCTCTCTCTCTCTCTCTTTAAAAAGAAAATGAGGTTAAGAAGTGAAGGGGTAGCCATCTTGTCACGCCCCGGAGTACGGGAGGTGACGTGGTAGTTTAGTTGAATTAATTAAGTAAAGATTTGGTTAAAAATCAGGGTTTTAAAATGAAATTTATAAATAAAAAAGGTGATAATTTTAAAATCGTTTGAATAAATAAGTTAAAGAAATAAATGAATTACCATGAT
>CAMOHE010055295.1:16910-28880 GCA_946598075.1 Artocarpus hirsutus
GCTAATCTAAGTCAATCTAACTTAGATCGAAGCTTTTCTAGACTTAAAAACTTCAAAATTTCAAAATGCAAGAAAATCTTGAAAAATAGAAAAACTTTGAATTTTAAAATCTAACCTCGAATCAAAGCTTGAAAACGTTGTTTTTGTTGTTGAATCTTGTCCTCGAGCCTTCGATCTCCTAGCCCGAAGCTTGAAAACGTGATTTGTTTCAAAAATTTTGAGAGATTGAGAGAGAGAATGAGAGAACCGAGAGAGACGAGAGAAAGAGGAGAGAGAGAGTGCACGGGAGGAATGAGGAGAGAGAGAGGAAAGTGAAATAAATAGAAGAAGAGAGAGAAAAGCAGTTGCATAAAACTGTGTGCAACCACACTCTGTTTTCAAATCAAATTGTTTTATTAAAACTTAAATTAACAATCAAAAACAATTTTAGAATAATTAAAAATCATCAAAAGTAATTAACACAAGGTTTTCACAAAATAATCAAATTAAGTTTAAAACACTCATCATGGCACACTAATTCACCATTTAATATTCTAATTACATTTAATTAACTTCGGGGTGTTACAAAAATTAAATGAACACAACAAAGCAAAGTAAATCATCAATCAAAACAAACAGAGCATCAATATTAGAAAAGTAAATTCCTCCCCTAAACTTGAATTAAATAAATCCACAATGTTACAAGAGAAGCAAAGTAAGATAAAGGATAAGAAAACTTCTTTGAGAGACGAGACAGTGAGTCATTGCCTAGTTGTCTCCTTCTTCTTCTTCTTCCATTTGGAATCATCCTTCCCCTGCTTCTTCTTCTTCTTCTTGCCGCTGGGGTTGCCGCGGGTAATGTAGGTTCAAGAGGGGGGCGGGGCAAATTGGCATCCTTGGGAAGTTGTCCAGGAGGTTGTTGGGTAGATGCTGCATTAATATTGGAACATTAGTTCCAAGAAATTGAAATTAGCAGCCTCATATGATAGGTTGTCCACTTGCCATCTCCCAATGAGCATAAACCATATCATTTGTTTGCTGTTGAGAGGCCTCAACGAGGTCCATCTGATCTTCTATCTTCGGCTTCTGTTTGATAACCGGTCCATCGAAGATTTTATAGAAGATGGCCTTGGACTTCTTCCCTTTAAGATACCCATTGGAGTTGAGTAGCCAAGTTGGTGGTAAAATCTCTTCCCCATCGCCCGGTTAAACATCGACATGGCAGCAAAAGTTGGTGACTAAAGATGGGAAATAAATGCTTGAGCTTTTAATTTTTGCCAAGTGCATGATCAATTAGCTAATGACACTTGTTATGTCAATGGGAAGGCCCTTGTGAATTGCAGAAAGAAGAAAGGCAAGTTCTGAATTTACTTTGGTGGAGTGAGTTGTCAGGTGGAGCCTCCCGGCAACAAAATGGAACCATACTTTCATGTCATCATTCAAGTTGTTGTAGGGAAAATGTGCCCTACGCTCCTTGTTCATCGATCGTTGTGTCTCGAGTTTGTATGACCAATGGATCTGGTACTGGATAATTGATTCATTGGTTAGGAAAGCTTTGATGCCCCTACTCCCAACATGTTGCTGGTCGAGATTGTAGAACTATCGCTCGAGAAGTCTAGAGAATCTCATCATAATCCAGGTTTTCGGCATAGGTGCTATACTCATTATCATTTTCCCATGTCAAGATGCTATAGTAATCCCTAATTTTTTTTTTTTTACTGAACCCCTGAACCTTGGTACAGCATTGGTCATGCTCAAAAGAATTAGCTTAAAATTCTTGCACAATAGGGATCATTGTAGCTTTTGGAGATTGAAAAAACCTCCGCAATTTTTGAGCCTTGTTAACTTCCAATTGTTGAAGGCAAGTGGTCTCCGTACCTAAATCAATGTCACGCTCTAGGATCAGAACCCTCTTCTTAATTGATCGTCTGTAATATGAAGCGGCCTCCACAAATGCAAATACATTGGCATTGAAACTTGGGGCAGACGAGGATGTTCGAGAATGCCTGATTGCCGTTTTGTGTGAGAATACACAAGCTCCCTCCGAGCTTCACTCACACACCCAATACAATCCCGATAAAACAATCCCAATAATAAGGGATATCCATACCAAATACCTCCAAATAGATACCCCACTAGCAAATCTCTTATCCACAAGACTTTTATCAAACACTTAGTATGTAGAAAATGTAAGTCCACAAAAATGCTCACCACAAATCCACAATGTCCCACTATAATTTCCAAAAGCATAAGAACACTAGTCAATCTCAATCCAAACAATAATCCACAATTCTCAATCCAATAACATCAAAGACATTCTCAATCTTCATCTCAATCCAACCATAATCCGCAATTACCAGTCTCAAGAAATTCTCTACAACTAAGACCAAAGAATGAAGAGAGTGCCTTTAAATTTCACTTGAGGTAATGGTGATGAAAATTCCACAAGAATGCACTTCCAACAAGGATGGTGAGGGAAGTAACCTTGAGTCTACTTGAAGAGAAGGAGTGACGAAGATGAAAGGATTGTGGTTAATTTCTAGAGTGGATTGGAGAGTGTTAAATGAGAGATTGAAGTTTGTACATGTTAAAAAAATTGATTTGGTGGCGCATTGGAATTTTAAATTTTCTTTATAAAAATCACCTAAAATCTACTCAGGTTGCTTTAAACTATAAATATAATTCTAATCAAATACACATGTTAAAGGCCAAAAACAACACTTCTGACTAATCGAAGGAAATCTCAACCTTGAGATCTTCAATGGTATGTCTCTTCCTTCAAGCTGTTGTGTAAGCGAGCACAACTCAATAGATCTCCATCACAGCTTCTCTTCTTCCAACTACCATAGTGTTTAAGGAACTAGAATCACTAAAAAGGAAACGATCAAAGTTCTAATCTCTAAAATTTTTACTATGGTAGCATTAGAAAAAATAAGGACTTAAGGCCTTTATTTATAGAATAGGTTTTAAGGAGTCACAAGTCTGTCAAAATTAGGAGATAATTTTTGCTCTCATTTACTAGTGTTACATGCCACCCAAGGAAGAATATCCCCTTAATGTACACGCCTATATCAAGTAGAGGGAGATTCAAAATCTTAGTTAATCTCAGTATAAAGTTCTATAATTATCTGCATCAAACATAACAATTCCAACTCAAATAATTCCATTTACATTAGAATTCCACTATTTAAATAATTTTCTAATTTAAATAATTGTGAACAATTATCCTTTATTTAAATTCAAATATAATTAGGATTTAAATGAATTAATCAAATACAAATAATTAACTATTCAAAATCCTAATAATTAATTAGAATAATATTTTTTGAAATCAATTAAACAATTCGTTGTAAAAAAACTGATAATGGCACCAACAATCTAGTTGGACTATGCCTTGCACCACATAGTCCAACTGGATTGTGTGCGTGAACACAAAATCTAATAACCTATTCAGCGTATCATCATGTGTTACCTGTGGTAAACCGTATCTACACAGCTTGTCAAAGAATTAATGAGTTAGCGTTGGACTAGACGAATATATATTTATCAAGATCCAATAATAATAGATGAAGTAATCCTATTTAATTATCCGTTTAATTATTAACTTTGGTGTCACACTATTGTAGACCTAAAGTTGCACTCTTGATAATATACTATGTTATGAGACTTCAAATCTTAGTCTTGTTCATGATCTTACATATGTGTATCCTTGTAGATTATCTATAATCAGATGAAGGACTTTGTTTTGTTTTTCCTTTTAATTATTTTATTTTAAAGTTCTATTATTTCATTTATTTGGAAAATTTCATTTGTAACAAATATATATGGAAAATATATGGTTGCCAAATGTATCCAGTGACCAAGGCCTTATTCTTTTCGAAATTCCTAGATAATGTATTTGGGAGGATAACATTAACTCTTTATTAGAGAACTATAGATTTTATGTCTATGGATTATACTCATACCAAATAGAGGTTACATCTCCAACATACCAACAGCAGAGCCTTTGATCATCAAAGCTCTTGCCTTTGGTATATTAAAATATATAGGCTACAAACATAGAGTCATAAATCTATTTCAGGATTAAGATCATACATAAATAATCATCAAAGTGAATTGATTTCAGTTAATCAAAATTATTATTAAATCAATTACAATTTAGGTCCAATCCAATCTGCAATCACAACTAGCTACATCTACCACACCAATGTATCTACTATGGAGTCAATTCGCTTTGACAGTCTAGTTAAACCACCTCCCCTAATTAGACGTAGATCCCTATTAATCTAATCATGTATATTGTGCCTAGCTAAGTACATATTCTATGAACTATAATACTTAGACTATTAATTTTGATATCATATCTATACCCCATATATGCTCCATATATGCCCAATGTTAAGATTTGGTTACAAAAATCACAGATCACATGTTTTTTAAGTGCTGAATTATTATAATGAAAGTAATACGAGGACCATTATCAATACATACAATATTTGTATTGTTATTTATTTATTTATTTTATTCAAGATGCTTATAATCATAGATAAAGTATTTGTTCTTTAGGGTACTGATCTTAATAATAGAGAGGGGAAATGTGGAAGAAGAAGAAGATGATGACAGAAATCACGACTGATGATGATGAGATCAATGAAACATTAGGGTATTATGTTTTATGAGGAAGCGCCTGAGCATGAAGAAGAAGATGATGACAGAAATCATTGTGAAAAATGTAACGACCCATCCTTTTGGATCATTTCTTAACCTACGTAACTTGCTCATTTCAACTGTCAAATGTTTAAAAAACCACAAACTAAAAATTACGGGACATTTTTTTATTATTATTTTAATTTTAAATCTGAGAAAGTATCATTGTTGTATTTATCATTTAAAAAAAAAAATCGTTGTTGTACTTTATCAATCTTAGGGAAGCTTAATATTTAAAAAATTCTTACTCAAATTAAAACCTGATCCTTGCACATAAATAAACCTAGTTACCAAATACATAAGGTATCATAATTGGGGTTCTAAATAAAGTATAACATGCGTAATTGAATATAGTCTTAAACTTCAATGTCATATTTCATAGCTTAAAGAAAAACTTAATTACGAAAGTAATTCATGCAAAATGGTATCCCAATCCTTTGCCTTCATCAATAACCGCTTATGCTTCCGGCTTCTTACCTACGACACAAATTAGTGGCTTTCGCTCAAAAGTACAGATATATATGTCTAGCACAAAATAATTTAAAGTAATTTTCAATGCATGACCAATTAGGAAATCCAAATTATGAAGTCATCCTAATTTTTCTTATGGGACCTGTGTGTGTATCCGTTATAGTGACCTAGAACGAACAACACTTAAAGCTGTTATTATTTCTATCATTTTTTCACCAGCAAAAGTTGGTATGACACTTTTTAAGAACTTGACTTTTATTAACCCTTCTTATTACTTTGAATACGAGAACTTGAATATGAGTGTATGCATGAGAATAGAATGTCTTGTAAAGAAATCATAGACTTATTATCAGTCCAAGTATAAGCATTCAATCCATCACAAATGTTTCATGCAATTCACATTTCATCCATTAGTTATGGTCAAAGTGAGAACGTCTTGAAAGCATTTGTTCCATGTTATAGTAAGGTTTGTACTTACATAGTGTGCTACAACAATTTCCTATGAAATTGCCTCGCTCTAAGGATTAAATATTATCGTACTATTTAATAAGCATTTTGTATCAATAATAATAATAATAATAATAATGTTATATTTCACGTTCAATATGAAATATTCTTGCTTATTCTCATATTGTTGATCATATGATAATGTCATGTTCCGGAGTACCAGTGGTGACGTGGCGGTTGATTAGATTAATTTAATTGAGTTTTTGTTAAAAATTTTCAATGAAAGGAATTAATTAATTATATTGAAATGTGATACAATTTAAAACTTTTGATCAATTATTAAAAATAGTAAAAACGGATAAGAAGGAAATAAAAAGAAATAAAATAATAGAGAGGGCAAGGAGGGTACGTGTTGGATCCTACTAGGCCCACAATGTGTGCACACACATAGTATCAATGTCACGCCCCGGAGGACAGGAGGTGATGTGGCAGTTTAATTAAGTTAATTAAATAGAAATTTAGTTAAAACATAGGTTTAAGAATTAAAGAGTTTATTTATAAAAATGTGAAAATTTTAAAACCTTTTATTTAAAGCGAACAATATTAATATTCGAACAAATAAGGATAACAAAATAAGCAATAAGGAAATAATAAAAATGATAAAAATATAAGGTGAGAGGAGAATGTGTACCACTGATCCACATCTTGTGTATACACTTAGTACTGACAATATTAGTTTACAACCACAGTCCAAAATAAGAGAGAGGAAGGTGAAGTTATATATGCCTTGATTTTATAATTTAAATGACCTACTCGATTCTCCTATAGCTCGAATGTCTTGTATGTGTACTCTTTTCTAACCCTAAGCTGAACTCCACCTAGTGGAGGAAAAATTTTAAAACAAGTAAAATGTGAGCGAAAGGCTCAGTAGGACTACGTTTTTAAAACATTTTATATCAAAAGAAATCTCATTATTCCAAATAAGTACATATAGAAAACAAACTTGAATAAATAATTAAATAGATAAAAATTTAACAAAAGTTTATCTTACTAAAATAGTTTAAATGGGTCGACCAAAAAGAATATCATTTTCTCTTACTAGGCAAACCATATGTATTTCACCACCGTAGTGGCCTAGTTGGGTTTCGGGACTTGCCCCCAAGATCGCGTATTACACGACCTGATATCTGATATGGCATCATGCTCCAAAAAAAATATATATATATATATATATTTCCATGATTATTAAAATCTCTTTTTACCAAATATAATCATTTACATTCACAATGAGTTTTATTATGAAAACCACCTCAATCTACTGTTTGTAAAAACATTCAATAAAAATCCTCTTTTAATCAGTTATTGAAAACATTTTGATAAAAATCCCTTTTAGGCCAAAATTATTTTAAAATTAGATTACCAAAGAAAAGGGCTAAAAGTCCTATCTCGATACTCATGTCGGTGTCCTACACCATAATCCCAGTCCGCTGTACGTTAGCTCCGCGGATCCATGTACAACCTTAAATAGAAACTAGGTCTATTAGTATCTAGCGTGAGATATTCTAAGTTACTAAATCATCTCATGGTGTCCTAGTGTGCCATTTAGGTTTATAAAATCATTTTACAAAGTCTGAATTTCAATCGGGGTTCAAAACGATGAAAACGGGTGAAAAATTACAAAATTTCCACCATGCCGATCTGCTTGTCAGTCCCCTGTTTCGGACGGCCGAACTGTAAACTTCGGCCTGCCGAAAAACCAGGTCTGGTCGGCCAAACTTTTCCTAGTTTGACCTGCCGATCGGATGAATCTGACCTGCCGAACATGAACTTCAGCCTGCTGATCTACAAAAATTCCAAAATTTTCCAAACACGAGAATTTGGCCTCCCGAGCTCAAATTTCCATTTGAACCTGTTTTCTCAATTCTCAAGCATGGGTAATGATCAAAATTGATAGAAAAACATAGTAGATTACTTTTTAATGCTTTAAAACAAGTTTTAAACAAAATTTTTGAAAAAAATCTAAAAATAGAAAAAAATAGAGAAAAATAAAAAAAATCTTAATTTAAATCCGTTTCTGATCAAACAAAGTTTGTATTCTAGCTATTCTAAGTTCTTCTATCCTAGATTAAAGGTTTTCTAAGCTTGGAAAAGCTTAGATTTCAAAAAGCAAAGAAATTTGAAAAATTAAAAAAGTTTTAAAATTTAGAAACTAACTGTAATGCCCCTATGTGGGGGTTAGCAGTATTGGATAAATAAAAATAAACTTAGATTCAATATTATTTAAATCCATTAAACAATGCCCATGGGTTTTTAAACAAAAATAAAATTTAAAATACAAACCATAGTTTTTAGTGTAGCACCAAATATTTAAAATATAGTCATCATCACTATAGTACAATTCCCAAATAACTTAACACAGCCATCACAAAGTAAATACGAGTCTTACATAATCTAGACGAGTTACAGATTAACAAAGATCTTCCAACACGAAATCAACAGTGTTGTTGCTTATTCCTCGTCAAATAAGTTGCACTGAGTTCCACCTGAGAGATGTAAATATGATAGAGATGAGCATCAACATGCCCAGTAGGGAAATTCATTACTCACCTTAAGGTTTATTCATTACCACATTAAAACTACATGGTTAGTTAATTTTCATCATACACCAGATTATGAGGTTTATTATGATCATATCTTGTGGATACCATAGTTAACCATTACCAGGTTTCAAACTTATACATACATATAAATATTACAATTCACCATTATTCCTAGGTATCCACATTACACAAAGTATCACTCAATTTATCGAAACCCAAATGGGCGTGCTTGGCCACCCTCCAACATTCCGAGGATATTCCGGTGAGGGGACATCAAGCCTGAGTCCTTACCAAGTCGATTCCTATACAGTGTGTTCTGAGACTTCGACCCAAGAAAGCATCATCACCTTCCCCCTATTTTACCTTTTAGGGTATTCGTGCCTAAGGATGTAACCGCCGCCCTCTTCACGTTTCACCATTTCCTCAATATTTAATCATCATTTAAAGAGTCAATCTTCCTAACCATGTTTTTCAACTTATAACAACATATGTTAATTCATTATGTTCCTCGCTAATCAATACAAGGCGGGTTCATGTCATAGTTCCATATGTGATTCTCATATAATAGCAGTTCAACATAGATACATATATCTAGTAGTAAAACAATCAATTTAAATTCCATAAAAACCTCACAAAAGATGAGTAATAGAATCCCTACCTTCCAAGCTTCTCAACAATCTTTTAATCTCCGAATTTAGTTAACGTAAGCTCCACACACTCTTGATCTTAAGGTGTGCATAAGGACAATTAAAACTAAAGCACAACATGGAACCACATCCATAAATGAATTAAGTGTAAATCTATATATTTCAGTCTCTAATAAGATTTATAAATCACTTAGGATGGTTTACTTAAGGTAGACAGGTGGTATACTGCTACTAGTAGGTTTACTAGTTTCCAATCCGAGAATTGAAAAATTCGTAGAAAATAAAATATAACTCCAATTTAGGCTCATGATAGTTCGTTGGAAAGCTTAAGATGTTTACTTTTAAAATATGTGAACCAATTTACAAAATTCATTTTCCTCTAAACCCAGAATTTCTAGAAAGAACTACTGTCCATAAAGATAATACAAGGTTTATGGAATATTAAGTTTTTCTTTAACCCAAAGCATATTATTCTTATTCAAAATCTCAAAACCATTCCAAAATAGGCAGCATGCATTATGTAATCACAATAAACATATTCTCATGAGTTTTATACCAAAATCATTATCAAACTATATCACTAGCTTTTCTCGCAAATAATGATGAAAACATGCTAAAATACACATATTAACATGATTAGAAGTTTGCATGAACTTTGAACATGAAAATTATACATTAAAGATAGTGAAAAACACATACTAAAAACGAAGGTTGAATTAAAGAAAACCTACCTCAAAACTCCTTTGAAAAACAACAAAGTTTGGGTTAAGAATCAAGCTTGAATTGACTCCAAAACGGCTTTAAACGTGGCTGAAAATTATAGTTGTCGTGGTTGCAAAGAGATCTTTATGCTTTGTGACTTTAGTTGAAAATTTGAAGTGAGAAAGGAGAGAATGAGAAACTAGAGAAAAGATTGGTGATGGTTGAATAAATAGGCATCAAGATAATTGAGGAGCGGGAGAGAATTAAATGAGCATTAAAAGAAAATATTATCATGTCTCTTATGGAGACTTTTAGCAAATAATGTCAATATAATTGAGGGGACAAATAGGGCAAGTTGTAGAAGAAGATGAAGGAAGCATTAAAAAGGTGGTTGAGAAAATATATCAATGTCTCTTGGTAGTTGAAGTAAATTAATTCTATGTCTGTAAGTAGTTGAGGCTACTTAATTAAGCATTAATGAAGCGGGACAAGGTTGGTAGAAATGAGTGATAAGTAGATTTAAAATATTTACTGTGGAGACTTAGTAAAAAAATGCTAAAGTAACATTTTATTCATATGATTTTTACAAAATCATACCCGTTAAAATAACAGGTGTTTCAACTCTCCTCTCCTAAAAAAATTTCGTCCCCAAAATTTCATACACTGATTACAATGTTAAAACAAATGTGGATACTTCTCTCTTATCTCAGATTCAAGTTCCCATGTGGCTACCTCCACATTATGATGTTGCCACATTACTTTCACCAGAGGAATTTCATGACGACTTAATATTTTTATTTCACGATTCAGTATCTGAACTAGAACTTCTTCATAGGTTGTATTTCCCTGAATTGGTATTTCTGTCCACATGATCACATGTGAAGGGTCGGATTCATACTTCCTCAACATCGATACATGGAACACATTATTTACATGAGACAATTGTGGTGGTAGGTCTAAACAGTATGCCAGCATTCCAATGCGTTCTACAATCTCAAACGATCCTGTATACCTTGGTGCTAACTTTCCTTTAACACCAAATCGAGAGACACCCCGTTTTGGTTTCACCTTCAAGAACACAAAGTCTCCAACCAGGAACTCTAAAGGTCATCTCCTCTTATCAGCATAACTCTTATATCGACTTTGAGTTGTCTGAAGACGGTCGCGAATAATCTGGATCTTGTCCATTATTTCTTTGATAAACTGGGGCCCAAGTTCGAGACGTGCTTCCTTTTCAACCCAACATAATGGAGATCTACAAGGCCTACCATACAAAGCCTCATATGGAGCCATTCCAATGCTCGCCTTGTAACTGTTGTTGTATGTGAATTCAACATATGGTAGCTGTGCAGCCCAATTGGTTCCAAAGTCTAGTATACAAGCTCGAAGCATATCCTCGAGAATTTGAATGACAGGTTCAGATTGTCCATCTGTTTGAGGATGAAAGGCTGTACTAAAATTCAGTTGTATTCCCAAAGCTTTCTGCAATCCTCTCTAGAACTTTGATGTGAAATGTGTATCCCTATTAGAGACTATTGACATTGGTACACCATGCAATGTCACTATCTTCTTCACATACAATTGGCATAATTTTGAGACATTGTAACTAGTTTTGATTGGGATGAAGTGGACTGTCTTAGTTAAACGATCCACGATTGCCCAAACAGCATCATGCCCCATTTGAGTCTTAGGAAATCTGGTAACAAAGTCCATTGTTATATGATCCCACTTCCATTCTGGAATTAGTAAGCTCTTCAACTCGCCTCTAGGCTTTTGATGTTCTGCTTTAACCTGCTGACATGTAATGCACTTAGAGACAAAGGTTGCTACATCTTGTTTCATTCCTCGCCACCAATATTGTCATTTTAGATCCATATACATTTTAGTGCTTCCTGGATGAATAGCGAACTTTGAACGATGTGCTTCATCTAACACTGCATGTCTGAGATGAGGATCCTCAGGAACAACCAATCTTCCTTTGTAAAGTAGGAACCCTTCTGGCTCAATTTGCCATCCATCTAGTTGTTCACCATTTTGTATTTGTTCCCAAACCATACGTAATCCTTCATCATACCATTGTCCTTGTTTTACTTGCTGGATTAACGTAGGAGTTGCTATCACATTGAATAGAAAAGCTCTTTCATCATCTTCATAATATTGCAAGTTGAAGTCGGCGATGGTGATGACTCGTCTCCAATCTTTCAATGCTAGACTGGCTATAATTCTATTGTTCTTACGACTTAAAGCATCTGCCACAGCATTCGCTTTTCCAGGATGGTATTGGATACTAAAGTCATAATCCACCATATACTCAGTCCATCTTCGTTGCCTTAGGTTGAGGTCTTTTTGAGTAAACAAATATTTCAGACTTTGATGATCCGTATAAAGCTCAAACTTTGCGCCATATAGATAACATC
>CAMOHE010055296.1:14769-33143 GCA_946598075.1 Artocarpus hirsutus
CAAGTTTGTATCTAATCTAGTAGTAACTAACTGAAGACATTGTGTGGCATTCGGCCCAAGCGTACTCCCTCAAGCCTCCATAGGACCCACCTTACGGAGCCCCTGGATTTATGACTCTTATTGGTAGACCATCCCTGTGCTGCCCACTCATCCGTACTGTCCCCTCTGGGGCCCTCTAGCCTCTCAGGGTTTTATTTCGTGTCCTTCGGGTTCGAACCTCAAACCTACCTTAAAAGGTTCTTATTTCCTTCTCGAGTACCAATTGAGCTAATTGTGGTGTCTGACCCAAGCGTACTCCTTCAAGCCTCCATAGGACCCACCTTGCGGGAGCCTCGGACTTGTGGCTCTTATTGGTAGACCATCCCCGTGCCGCCCACTTATCCGTACTGTCCTCTCTGGGGCCCTCTAGCCCCTCAAGGTTTTTCTTTTGCGTCCCTCGGGTTCGAACCTCAAACCTCTCTTAAAAGGTTCTTATTTCCTTCTCAAGTACCAATTGATCATTTTGCCCTTAACACATCCTAGAAAATTTTTAAAACCTGTTTAAACAAAATTTACATTTCCATGTTACTCGTAATATTACGAAAAATCAAACATTGTTTTTTTTTTGTGTGGAAAAGCTATTTTATCAAGATTTCACGCTTTTGATCCATAATCCGAGAATCTTGACAATTACATCATTAACGTTTTTTTTTTTCCTCTTTCTTTTATTGATAGCACTTTAAATTCTTTCAAACTTAAAACTTGTGGTTACTCACTGCTTATAGTAGTGCAAGGAAACCAATATTTTCTTAGTAAAAAAATATAGTTTCATATAGTTTCATGGTTTTAGCCCGAAACAAACAATCTTGATATTTTTGCCCCCTTACCAAAAATTTTCAACTTATACCAAAACATTTAGTTTTTCATAATGGTTAAAACTTACTACAGATCTTTGGTCTAATTCAAAACATTTCATAACATTTTCCTTTTTACAAAATTTTGTGATTAAAATTTCATAAAACTTGATAACTTAAAATCAATATAGAATTTCCATGAATCGTCAATGATTCTAAATCATTTTGATGAGATCTACAACTTCCATATTTTAACTTTTCTCAAAACCATTCGTCTTCATATAGTTTTCAGACTGGCAAAACTAAATCCTATCTTTTTTGGCTTCATTTACTCAGAATTTGAGTAAGATTTCTTCATGAAAGTTGTTTAGATTAATGTTTCCAATAGATATCGTGTTGAACTCAAAAAATAATTCAGCCTCTAAGGACCTTAAACATTCAGTTCTTTCAAAATAACCCTAAAATATACTTTTTGCACCAAAATATTTCTTAACATAGTTTCCTTGAGTTTAATTTCATTTAAACCCTTCTAAGTCTATCATTAAGCACTAAATACATAAACAAAACATGTCATAATCTTTTCCTTTATGCCATGCTCCAAATCAATTTATCAAGCTAAAACTTGATGTTTAAGGCAAAGTTTATCATGTCTTTCTAACTTAAAACCTTAGTTTTTAAACTTCTTCCATCATCATCATCAACATAGCACATCAATTAAACATGCCATATTGTCTATATTGTATGCCATAGTTCATACTTTATAACAAACACTTGATATATATAAACTAAATCAAGGATATTTTGGTGCTTTAAACCTTGTTATTCCTCCTTGACATAAACAATAGCAAAGACCATCAAACCCTCCTCCCCTAAATCCCATGGAAAACACTAAAAATCCATAGGGAAATACTTGATTTTTTTAACCTTAAAAAGTGTTACTCTTGATCTAGAACACTTATACTTGATGTGAAACTCGATTGGGGGTTTAATTTTTGAGAAAATTTTTTGGGAAATCCTTGGAGGCTACCGGTTTTCCTTAGTCGGAAAAGGGAGATTTTTTTTTTTTTTTTCCTTTATGGGCCATGCATAGGTGTTGCAAAAATTAAGATTTTTGCTTCCAAATTTGATGACTAATTAGTTTAGTCATTATTTTAGATTATTTGCAATTAAAAATTGCCCAAAAAGGAGTAGCCAAACTTGTACCAACATGGGCAGATGTGGAAGGTTTTCCACCATTTGTGAAAATAATATTTTTTTCTACATAAGCCTTTAATTGCAAAAATAATTGGTTGGGTCAAATTGCAAACTTTAAAAACTTGCCCCCACCACTTCTTCAAACCCAGTGATGTCATAGATAAGATGGATAATTTTCCACCATCCAAGTATTACTTGGTTGGTCCCATATCTTTTTTAACATAGTCCAATTCCTACACTGCTTTACTTTTACAATATAATTTTCATACTGCGTAACTTTATCAGTGTAATTCTTTACACTATATTACTTTATTAGTAAAATCCTTATGCTGCATAATTCTTGTATTGCTTACATTTTTATATTGTACAATTTTTGTATTTTTATACAGTATTTTTCTTAAACTATATTTTTGTCTTAAAAATTGTTGTAACATATTTTGTAACAATTAAGCTTTTTAACTTATTTTTATATCATCATTTCTTTATTTAAAACTATGGCATAATTCTTGACCTTTAAAATCCCATTTTTACTCTTATGAAATTTATCATAAAAATCAGATTAGAAAAATAATCCCTTAATTATTGCGCATATAATATACTAGAAAATTCTCAGGTTTCACATTTAGCTTCAAGGTCTGTAATCACATTCTCTTCACAAGGGCTCTGGTCAAATCTATTGCTCCGTCCTCCTTGCAATGTTGGTCGACTTGCTGTTGGTAGGTCTTTCCAACGGACTGAGGCTATTTGTCCTTTTTGCTATGTTTGTTTGCTTTCAATATTGGGGTTGATAGTTCTACCATCTTGGCGTTGTTTTTGTTATTTTGTTATGACTTTAGTTTTGTAATAACTAAGGTGCCCTCCCCACCTTCCATTCTCTATTTTGTGTGTCTCACCCATAATAGTTGTTTCTATGTGGTATTGGTGATGACTTTTGTAGTTAATTTGTGTCTTTTAGTCTTAATTGATCGGAGATTTCCATCAATTGTAGAGGTTTGAAAGAGTCATTTATATGCTTAATTGTTTGTGTGCCTTCTTAGTTTTACATTATTAAAACCTGGCGTACATCTGATCCCCACGAGCATTTCTAGATTTTACGCGTGGTAAAGGTTTGAATTAAGTTTCCTTATGTCAAAGGTCATTTGAGTCTATATTAGTGCGTATACTTCTCTTATTTGAAATACAATTTACCTTAAATAATAGTATTAATAAAAAATAATAAAAAAAAGTTATATAAAAGATAAAAATAATACAAAAGTTTGAAAGAGAAAAAAGCATCAACTCTCCTTCTTTTGACTGAACGAAAACCACATTACTGGCCGCGCAATATGCATGCACCCTTTAATCCTTGCAAAGTTTCGATTGGCTTAATGTTGATTCAGTGGTTATCTTGATAGCAACAGAAGATCTTTCGTTTTGTGATTAGTGTTGCTTAGGAATCTGCTCTTCTTTATTGTGAATATTATTTTCGAAGACACGAGGGAAAGGCAATCATAGATTTGATGTTAAAATAATCCAAAAGTATTTCTTCAAATTCGCCTTTACAATTAGGAAAAAACAAAACAAAAACAAAAGGGGGTCCAGAACCTCCCTCCTCATCGATGAACATAAAGGGGTATGCTTTAACTTTGATGCTTTCTTTTTCTTTCTTTAAAAAAAAAAAAAAAAAATACTTCGGTCCTTCCTGAAGTAAAGCTGAGTCAAAGTCTCCTTTTTAAATTCTTCTCTTTTCCCCTTAGCATGCATCCAACTACTAAATTCATAAATTTCTGCACGTATTTCTCTCACGCCAGGAACGTTTATATATATATATATATAAGCCACTCAAGGCCTAGGTACCATAAGGTAGGATGTCTACGCAACCTTAAGAGGACCTGTGCTACGAAGATGGTGTGTGTGTATATATATGTATATATGTATGTATGTATGCATGCATGTATGTATGTATGTATCATCAAGGAAACCTGACACGTATTCAACTGTAACGCCCCCTTTTCGGACGTCACAGATGTCGTTACATTCATTCATTAAACCATTAATTGAAGCAAAACTAATATAAATTATAACATGTATTTGAAATCATAGTTTGGAAAAGCATATCCAGGATCCATACATACATATATATATATATATATTTTTAATTAATACAATTCACGAGAAATTATAAATTACTTAGTTATAACAATTCGTTTTTCCATAAACATCCTGAAAATAGTTTACTAATATCATTGAAAATTAAATTAACCTTTGAAAACAAAAAAAAAATTCTTTAAACACATTTTGGCAGGCCGAACTCGATCGGCAGGCCAAAGGTCATCCATCGGCAGGCCGCCCGAGGCTTTGCAAAATAGAATTTTAAAATCAACAAGATCGGCAGGCCGATACTGGCAATCAGCAGGCCGATTAAAGATCTTCAGCAGTCCAACCAGTAATGATCAGCAGGCCGAACTGTTATAAAAATAATTTGTATTTAATCAAGTTTTAAAGTTTCAAATGCGGAAGAAAATTTATAAAATAATAAAAGTCCAACAAATAAACATTCTCAAAATTTTAAAACATATCCTTAAAATTCAAAAATAATAAACATACTCAGAATCGTAAATCGTGGATTATTTCCTTAAAATCTCTTTCTTTGGTATTCTTCCATTTGCAAATCATCTTGCTTAGCTCACACGCCCGTCAGTATCCTCCGTCTACTCCAAAACTTTCTTAACCTTATCTGCAACATGATGTAAAACTTGAGTAAGCTAATGCTTAGTAAGTACATTGTAATTCTCACAACTTAAAAACATTTCATGAACATCATCAACTTCATCATTTTCATCATCATAATAGTGCACTAGGCACATTTTCATAGGAACATATCTTTCATTACATCAACCAAATTAAAACTTTATTCATTTTATCTTAAGGGCCCAAGTGTTGCACCATAACATCATCATCATAGGCGCGCCGTCATGAGAGGAAAGGGGTAGCTAATCCCAAACAAAACATGACACATAACTTAACATAACATAACATAACATATCATTGGGTGTGCAACACTTATTTAGGTGATACATATATACATACTTATACTTTCATACTTTGAAAAACATTATCATCAAAACATGCATAAACTTTCATGCCTTAAAACTTCACAATAATAATTCATGAGAAATCATCATGAGAAATCATCATAAAACCATCATAAAAATGGATTTCAAACTTTTCATAAAACTCATACTTTTCATAAAATTCGTCATGTTACAGGTGAGAATGTATTTACATCAAAAACTTACTTAACCTTATCTTGTAGGTGACAATGTCGCGGTCTCGATGTGCTCACTTCTCATTGTGTTCATGTCATACATTCATAAAATGGTAATTAGCATTTATTTTAATGAATTAATTACCATAACATAACATCCATAACATCATACATTTCTTGAAAACATAAACTTATAACATATTTTATTAACTTTAAAACATTAGAACAACACTTTCAACATACTTATATTTCTAACCTTTATAAATTTAAAAATTAATAACTTTACATTCACATATAATTTTAGTACCAAATTTGGTAGGAACATAGATAACATATATACGTATCACCATGATTTTTCTTTAGTCATAAAAATTTCATTTAATAATTTAAATAAATCACATAACATTCAACATGAAATCTGCCAACAATAGTTAGACAGTGAACAAATTTTATCTCAGGTTCATTTATCATATTTTCATATCGTAGAAAAATCTACAAAAATTATCACATATAATAGACACACAGAACTATAACATATCCAAAAATCACCTTTAAATAAATTTTAGATAGTTCAAACCGTGCATTAGATGGCAGAGACAAAAATAGCCATAAACAATTTGGTCAGTGAATTACATGCAATAATTATTCCTAAACAATTAAAATAAATTTATTTAAACCTCAAAATTCATATTACAAGTCATCAACATATAATTACATAACCACAAAATTTCACATCACCAAATAAAAATCATTAAGTCATTCAAAACTTCATCCAATAACAATCTCTCAATTTCATGGATAAAACAGTCCCAAAAACCTAGTTACAATAAATATTCCATAACACATAAAATATAAATCAAATCATCACCAAAATTTTCAGTCTAATACGTAACATATATATAAACATATTCACCAAATTTCGTGCATACCAACATGCATTTGCATCAAAAACAACACCCATACATATGTGTAACACAATTGATCAGCAATAATTTACTGTGAGTGATGGAGAGAAGAAAATCCATAACTTTTCATAGAAAAATCCAATTGAGGTGAAATTTTAAGGGCTAGCACATAACACATATATGAATAACATATTAAAAAATTCAGAGCAAAACAAAATTTGTAGAGAAAGATATGGTAATCGCATTACAGGAGAAAAAATACGTTTCAAAAATTTTGAAATTGAGTTCATACCTTAAAACGGATTTCTTCTTAAAACTCATTCGAATTCAACCAAAGAAATTACAATATTTCTAACAAATAATAGCAGGGGAAATTTGAAAGGGAGAAGAAGAAAGAAACATGAAGAAAAGAGAGAGAGAGTGAGAGAGAAAATGTGAGAGAAAGAGAGAGAAAAGAAAGAAAAAAAAAATGTCTGAGAGACATTTTTGCTATCGTGAAAATGAAATTCAAAAATAAGGAAAAACTCATCCTCTTAATACTAATCAGAATTTTTATGATTAAAGTCAAAGCAAAATTCGTGGGGAAAGGAGAGGATTGAGGGAAAGTCAATGATTTTGTTGCAATTACCATATTCTGCCTTTGTAAAATGGGAAACCTTATCAAATGCATTCAATCAATTCGAAGTCAAACATTTATTTTCCTAAAATGAGAAAATTATTCCATAAATGTGCCAATCAATCAAAAATAAATCATTCAGTCACATAATTATCCTTGTCACAAATTTTGTAGAATTTCTGCTGAATGCTTGTCAGCTGTCATCGGCCTGCCGATGTCTCTCTTCGGCCTGCCGATTCTTGAAGTCCGGCCTGCCGATGATATACCATCGGCTTGCCGTTTCGAGGGGGTCATTTCGGCCTGCCGAACTAAGTGGTCTAGCCTGTCGATCTGCCCTAACATACAAAAATCATCCAAAACATTAAATTATCATAAAAATATGATTAAACATATAACATTAATAACATGAACACTTGAGCACATCAATTCCACATGAGCGTCACCTGCCATAATACTTAAAATAAAATGGTTAGCACCATTATATCATATATCATAACACATATCATAAATATAACACTTAACGTCGTTATTAACATGACATAATCCGTTACATGAAAATTTGGTGGGTGTTACATCAACTACATATATTATTACCTAAAAAATTGTATCCTATCAGGCCTATAAATTTTTAAAAAGTATTGAATAATATGATAAAAAATGCTTATATATGCGACCTTAGGAGCATCGTTGGCCGATTCTTTAAGCCGGTGTAATTCAAAATGGTTACGAACATATTCCTTAAAATTCATGTGTGACACACCATTATGAAGGCAACCAACACAGGGGCGGGGGGTTCCACAAGCAAATCCCGTTTTACAAAATTTTATTAAATTATTATTTAACTTTTAATTACATACTATAATTTTATCATATATTAATTATTAAATATTTAATTTTAATCATGAGTTAGTCATGTATAATTAATTAATATTTTATTTTTAATTATTAGTTATAAATTTTTCTATACATATTTATTAATTCTTATTTTACTTTTATAGCTTTACATTATATGTTTTAATTGGAATTTTTAATTGTTTGTTATTAAGTAAATTAATAACTTTTAAATACTAAAACACATCGCTTTTATTTACGTAATTAATTTTTAATTTACACATCCTAACTATTAAGATAAACAACCTAATTAACTAACTTTTAACAAAAACATGCTAACAACAATATCCCAGTAAACAACATATCATTAATAATATCAAATTGCACTTTTCCCAACAAAACCATAACCAACATCGTCATCTCAATATTATTCAAAATCACATATTATCCACACATTTTAATTATTCTTCATCAACCCTGTCATTAAACATCATCATAATCATCACATACTAAAAATTTATATAAACAAATTAATTATAATCAATAATTATCCAAACTTTTTAATTCTAACCAACAACATAAATTAAAACATAACAAATACACCAATTTACATAATATAAATTCACATATTAAAACACTTATTCACAACATAATAAAAACATCATTTTACATATTATTAATCACTCAATATGCATCATCATCGTCATTGTTATCGTCATTGTCATCGTTGTTGTCACCCTTTCTCATATAAACAACACAAAAAAAAAAGTAAAAAAAGCAAAAACTTATCTCAAACACTACTACAAATAGAATATTAGACGACGCCTATTTTATGACATTTTATAAAAAACCGTCGTCTTATGTATTAAAAAACATGAGATTAAAATTTTTGTGTTTTAAAGAATTCTACGCACACATTTGATGGCTTTTAGAAAACGTCATCTAATGTGCTAGATTAGACAATGGTTTTCTTAAAAACATCATCTAATATGCTAGATTAGAAAACCGTTTTCACAAAACTGTCGTCTAATGCCAATGATTTTTAAAAAAAATACGGACTTTTTTTTGCTCTTTTTTTTACCCAAAAATTACAAACTTTCTCATCTCCTTATTAAATTTTGAATAGTCTCTTCTATTCTATTCTATCAATTTATAAGATCTAAAGTTTTTCTCTTAAATCCTCCATTCTCTTTGTTTCTATCTTCTTCACCTCTTAACTATTTCTTCCTCACCATTTAATTCTTTCTTTAACTTCCTTCTATCTTTCAACTCTCTCTTTAACCTCTTTTACTCCATACTCCCTCTTCAACTGTGGCGTACGGCCTAGGCGTATTCCCTCAAACCTCCATAGGACCCACCTTATGGGGCCCCCGGACTTATGGCTCTTATTAGTAGATCATCCCCGTGTCACCCACTCATCCGTACTGTTCCCTATGGGGCTCTTTGGCCCCTTAGGGTTTTATTTCGCGTCCCTTGGGTTCAAACCTCAAGCCTCCCTTAAGAGGTTCTTATTTCCTTCTCGAGTACCAATTGAGTCAATCGGTACTCAAGAAGCAAATAAGAACCTCTTAAGGGAGGTTTGAGGTTCGAACCCGAGGGACGCGAAATAAAACCCTGAGGGCCCTAGAGGAGACAATACGGATGAGTGGGCGGCATGGGGATGGTCTACCAATAAGAGCCATAAGTCCGGGGCCTCGCAAGGTGGGTCCTATGGAAGCTTGAGGGAGTACGCCAGGGCCGGACGCCACAATATTGCTATTATCAATATTCTAATCTTGTTTATGAGTTCTTTAGGACCTAATAACGGTGATTTAAGGGCCCAATTGTTTTTATTTTGCTTGCAAATGTTGTATTTCTAGAGAAATATTGTAGTTTTGAGGAAATAATATATTTCCCGACCACCATCAGTGCTGGTGAGGGAGAGGAAGGGGAGATGGAGAGGAGAAAGAGGTAAAAGTATTTTAAGGTTTTGGTTGTCAATTTCTCATGAGATAAATCTCAATTTCTCATAATAAGCTATTTACTACACATTTTAAAAATATATGACATTATTTATTTGTTCTTAATCTAAATCTCCTATTTTACTCTTTCTCCCGTAAATCTATAGTAGGGCGAACACTCCAAATATTTCTAACAAAGTCCAAAAAAAGGGTAAATTGACCACCATGCTGGAAATCACACTAAATTAGTTGCATTTGATGCAAATTTATCGGTGACATGATTCTCTTCTCTATAAACTATGAGAAACCCTAACAACTATATTGTCAAGGTATGAGATCACCGCAAACCAACTAGCCCTATATGTCTGCGAAATTATCAAACTCTTTTAAGTTTTAGAAGATCGACTACAAAAGTAGAATCACATTCTAAAATAGATGATTATTTGCATTACGAAAAATCTCACGAGCTTGATCTACCTCATATGCAGAGGCAATAGCCAGTAATATTCTTAAATGTTTTTAAGAATTGGATTATGTTTTCAAAATATTTTCAAATATTTTGAAAATATTTTCAAATATTTTGAAAATATTTTTGCTAAAGAGAATGGTTTAAACATAAAATATCGAAACCTCAGAATCTTGAAATAAGCACATCCGAGTGAGATAATGCATTTGAAAAGTTTTCAAACGCTAGTAGGTGTAAGATTCCCCCATTGGTTGTGTTTTAAATGCATTATGCCAAACAAAATTCAGGTCGTACAAAGGACGGCGTATGGGGCAAGTCCCGAAACCTTGATCGGGCCGCTATGGTGGTGTTAATATCAGGCCTTGCACAAAACAAGTATTAATTTATGATTTGAGATAATCATATGAAATATACGGTAAGAACCCTCAATTTAAATGAAGATGTCTAGATTATGTATGCATTGTTGTAGTATCCAATGGGACCAGACTGTATCTGGTGGATATTAATTTCTTATGATTTTGAGGTTATTTCAGTTATTCTTTCCTTGATCGTAATATGTTTTAACTTACCTCCAAGTTATTTTTATTTTTTATTTTTGCCAAATTCTATTAGCTTGGTTTTAATATTTTTACAATAGTGTTCTTAAAAATAAAAGTTAATACTTGATGTTTACTTTAATTTTAATTAATTATTTTTAAATAAACCACCAGTCACCTCCCCGGTTTGGGGCATGACAGTACTGGGGAAAAAAAATTTACTATCTAGAAGTCGTTTCCAATCATCAAAAAATGCAAAGCTTGCCATGCAGCGTGCATTCGCTTATTATTATTATTGTTATTATTATTATTATTATTATTATTTCATTTTGTTTCCTTTCAAATGCATACAGAATCCTTACCTGTAGGCTATAATTGGTTGCTCAATTTTGATCCCTAGCATTTTTAGGCATATTAATGTGTGAACGAAACAATACTCGAAAGTAGAAGTAATGATTTGTTTGCACTAAAAAAAAAAAAACCTAGAGATTAGCTACAAATCATTTTTGTAGCAATATGTCAAAATTTTGTAGCTAACACAATTTAGCTACAAAATTTTGCTTTGTAGCTAAATCGTAGCTGGATAGTCGTCACTAAAAGTATTTTGCTACAAATTTTTTACATTAATAGCTAAATGTGATACTTTTACTTTTGTAGTTAAAAATTATACTTTTAGCCACAAGTCATTATGTCACCAAAGACTAGTATTTTTGTAGCCAATTCAACAATTTTGTAGCTAAAATGAGTTAATTAGCTACAAAATTAGCTACAAAATTAATCTTTTCACTAATTCCTAACCCAAATTAGTGACAAAATGTTGATTTTGTAGCTAAATCATTATTTGTCCAAAATAGTTCACAATCATTCTTACACACATCTATCTTCAAATAGTCAAGACCCAAGTCACGAATGATCGTGTTAGCTTCGTAGCAAGATTTTTGGGATAGCATCACCATTTGGAATTGTCTTGTTAAGAAACCTAAGCAACATAGTTTGACTTATTATTCCAGCGATTAAGTATGTTCAAGTGTGACAGCTCCACAATGAAAGTTAGCTTCTCAACAGCAGCAAATAATTCTTTCTCTGCCTCTTTCCGCAGTCTAGCAAATCTATTCCCTTCGAACTCAACTTTTCCGAGAAAGTGATCACTTGCAGATGCTTCACCTAATTAATTCACAGACATCTATATAAGTATACAATAGGATCTAATCAAAATGATGAGAAAAAATGAACACATAAGCAATATAAGCAAGTTCTTTCCAAACTCGACTTTCACGATTTACATATATAATTTATATCCTTGTTGGACTTGACAATGATGATAGAGAAACTAGCAATCTAGTGGAATATTATAACAATGGAAAATGCACACCAAAACTAACTCATTTTAAAGCATGGTCACTATAAACAAACTAATAAGAAAAGTATAGTTGATCTTGATTTATTGATTCATAGATGCGTATCTATAAAAGACCATGAAAAACGATGGCCGCCAAAACTGACCAAGTCCAACATACCTTGCTTTTTAGTATGCTTATTTTTTAAGTTTACTAAGGACTAAATTATGTCTTCTTATATCATAGCAGCATGCCCACAAAATTGATTTTAATTAGTTCAGCGCCATTTGGACATGACTAAGATCTGATTAGTGTTGTGGTCCAAAAGCGTAGCAAGAAAATTCCATCAATATGGAATAATAGTATGGACAAATTTAAACAGAACTCACTGCTTAAACCAAAGAGATAAAAAAAACTGACCAGAAGATGAGAAAAGGCTCGTCCAAGCTGTTGGAAACAATGATAATCAATGTGTCGTTGGTTACTGATTTTATTGATGATCTGGAAATTGCTCATTTATGAATATAACCTGGCATTTAAGTTTAAAACACACAAATTCAATAAAACTTTATTCCATTAACCATAAGCAGAAAGAAACAAAAAACTGAAAATATAAACAAAGAATTCAAAAACTGATATTGGAAGCTCAAAATTCAACAAAGAAGATATCCAAATCCAAGCAGAATAACTCTTCTCACTGTGCTCCACTAACTAAAAAACTTTAATATATCTAGGAAAATGAACATTTTTTCCGCCGAATACATGGTGCTAATCTGAGTAGAAAAAGTTACTAATCAAGGAATAGCAGAAAATTAAAAAATAAAAATAAAAATATTCCCTATCACGACAAATGATACACATCTGTTTGACACACCTCTCAAAGATTAACAATTCAACGATCCTTCAATTTCACTTTCTTGTCCGGACGAGGAAGAGTTGGAGCAGAGCCACCGATTCTTTACGAAAACTGTGGCTCCTTTTTGATCCTTCAACGATCCTTCAGATTGACGTTGCTAGTGACAATGGAGGAAAATTGGTGATTTGATATGGAGGAGAAAGAAACTTAGGCCATGATAGAGAAATCGGCGTTGCGATTAGAGAGCAGTGATCCTTGAGAAGAAAAATCTCCGCCAATCCTTCTCCCAAATTGACGGTGACTCACTTGTTGAACAGAGAGACAAAACAGAGAGAGACTCACCGACGATGGCAAGGCTGAGACATTCCCGCCGACAGCATTGAAAACCGGGTACTTAGCAAAATTAAAAAAAAATAGTAAATAGCTAGGTTAAGGCTTAGGGTCCGTTTGGTAAATGGATTCAAATTAGTGATTTGATCTGAGTTAGTGTGATTTAAATTAGGATTTGAGTTAGTGATTTGAATTGTTATTCGAGTTGACGTTTGGATGTGCATTTAAATTTTAATCTGAGTATAGAATAAAATTAAAATTTGTGTTTAGAAAGGTATTGAAAATAGTTTTTGATTTATTAATAAATTCTTAATGTTAATGATATTAAAAATATATAATATGGATCTTGATTTATTCCTCTTTTCATTAAGAACACAGTGAAAAAAGAATTATCTCAATTGGATATCAAACGAAGAAGTTATGATTTTTTTTCCTCAAATATAGGAGAGAGAATTTTAGTTTTTACTGTAGCAAAGATACCCAAGTATCAAAAGTTTAAGGGAGATGAGAATTCTAAAATCTTGGATTCTTGATATTCAAATGATTCAGATTTTGAGGGAAACAAACATGTATCCGAAGGATTCTTGATGCTCGAATCTAAATTTAAATCCATTGAGTTCAAACAATACCCGAACCAAACATACCCTTAAGCTTTTTAAAAAGTTGTAACTTGGTATTTAATTTTTTTTATTTAAATGGGTCTAATCTTTAAAAAAGAATATAATTTAATTCTCAACCGTTAAGTTTGAACATTAAAAAAAAATTTGACCACTTTTGTAAGTATTTTAGTAAAATACTTAATATGTTTTTAAAATATTAAAATTAAAACATTAAAAACTATAAATATTTCTTTAAAAAATCAACAAAACAAAAAAAATAAACAAAACAAAACAAAAACTTATCCAAACTCAAATAAAAAAACAAATACCAAAACCCAAAACCTCCATTGGAGGTGATTTCTCAGGAACAAAGAAAAAAAGACCAGACAAAACAAATATCAAAACCCAACTCAACATCCCTAGCCCTCGACGGTCCTCCCCCATCCGACAGTTCTCCCCTACCAGATGACGCTCCCCACCCGACTGTGTTCCCCCACCGACCAGCCCCTTGCCCATCCAACGGCCCCACCAGCCGAATCGACAACCCCTAAAGGAGATCAATAGCCCCTTGCCCACCGATAGCACCCCGAGCGAAGAACGACGACCTCGCCCAAATCTACCCATCCGATGGCGTTATAGCTTCTCTCCTACAAGCACAACCCTGTGCGATTTAGATTTGCCTAGCCATTTGCAGTCGTCGACAAAGAGAAGAGGTTGCCAGCGCGGGAAGGGGCCGTGGGTGACGGGGTTTTGAGGTTTTTTTTTTTTTTTTTTTTTTTATAGTTTTTTAGCTTATGGTGTTTGGTTCAATTTGAAGAAGAAGAAGAAGAAGGAGAATGGAGTAAGAAGAAGATGAAAATCTGGGTGTTTTACTTCTTTTATTTTGTTAATTGTTTTTTAATATATATTATTAATAAATTTGTGTTTTAATTTTTATTAATTTATGTATCAATTATTTTAAAGGGTATATTAGTAATTTCAATTAAAACATATGTACAACAATTTTTCTATCCAAACTTAACGGCTGAGGACTAAATTGTATTCTTTTTAAAATGTTAGATCCAATTAAATAAAAATATTGAGGACCAAATTGCAACTTTTAAAAGATTGGAAACTAACAGAGTCATTCACCCTAAAAATATAAAAACCTTTTTTATAAAACAAGTTAGACATGCTATACATGATAAAGTAATTAAAGATCTTTATACCTTTAATTGACTATAAACCACTCTTCTAACTGAACACAATTTTCAGAACTACTATATGAGAATCATAACTAGAATAGCCTAAACGAATTAGTCTTTTTTGCTATTCTCTTTTCCACGATCTGAATGCAAGTGGCACACGTCATTCAACCTTCCTTTAGGTAACTTATCCTACCAACCACAAAGAGAAAACCAAGAGCTATTGTTCTTAATGTTAAACAATAACTCTATGAGAGTTTCAGAGTTTCTCTCTCGAGAAATCTTTCTCTAAATTTCTCTAATGATCTAAATGGCTATAGGAACTCGTTTCCTTATATAATGGTTGGTAGGACACTTATTCTTATCAGATTGGGCTTTAAAATTCGACCTAAGATCAAATACCTCAGCAAAAACACGTAAAATGTATTTTGCTGATATGGTAGGGGCAATCAACCAACTCTAGTATAGGACGTCGACTACTTGGTCATAGCTAACCTGGTGTTGGCCTTTCCAAGCTCCAGATGAGCTACCGATCCACCCATCCATCAGTTTTTGATCCGATTGGATAATTACCTATTCTATTTGACCTAAGAACCTTTTATCAAGTAACAGTTTTAATTCAAATAACCCAATGCAAAAGTTATTTGATTAAAACAATCATATACAGATAATTCCGTATCAAATAAAATATATTTAAATAATTTAACATGTTTATCGTGAATTAATTCATAAAATTAATTCAACCAATAAACTATCATAAATTATTAAAATCCGATCAACTGATTTTTAGCCTATCATAAAATTAACATAAGTTATTAATTTATAGGAAAAACACATCATACCGTGACAAGAAAATATGTGAGCTAATAAAGAGAACCTAATGGACAAATATACATCAAGTTCCTATAGTTATAAAATGACATGTGTCCAACACATACATTTTATAATTATCAACTCTAAACCTATTACACTGAAAGTTTAGAGTTGCACTCTCGAACTATAAAAAAATTGCGAAACTTCAATAAATTAATCATCCATGACATATTATAATATATATAACATCCCTGTAGAATATCCATAATCGGTTTAAGGATAAATTTTGTTTTACTTTCCTGATTATATTTATTTTATGTTACATTATCTCACCATTAGAATACTTGCTATTCATAACCAATACAAATAGTATACCACTCGGTTACACAAATGTATGCCAATGATTAAGTGCTCTAGTTTTCCAATTCTAAGATAATGCCTATAAGAATATTAACTCTAAAAAAGAGTTATGGCTTTCATATTTATAAATAACGAGTCAACATAAATCAATTCATATCTCCAACATATCAGTATGTGTATCTTTATCAAATTTAGGATGTTACCTTTTGATACATTAAAAGACAAGTCAATAATACAGACTTACTAAGTCATTTCAGGATTAAGATGTAACACATATAATTGTCTAAAGTTAATTAATTTATTCAAACAAAATTATTAACTAAATCAATTCAACTTTAATCCCGATCCAATATATTATCACTAATGGCAATATACCAATGTTTCTATTTATAGAGTCCTACTCCGATAACCAAGAAAAACCATTTTCTATTAGGAATATAGACAATATAATGTTCTTAACATAAATAAAGTGCCCAACTTTATTTTCTCGATTGTGGACCCTTTACATTTAGACTATCACTTTAAGTTCATATCTTCTGTGTATTTTGTTGATCATATGCATGATCTTAAAGTTTAGAAGGATAGTTTTAAAGTTTTATTTGCTTATCACATATTCAACATAAATGAATATAAAGAAGACAATATTAATGTGTGACACAAATAACAAACTCTATATCAATTAAATGTCTTAAAAGCAATTATACCATATAATTCTTAGAGCATTAGATCTAACAAATAGGGCCTGAGGGCATTCAAGGCAAAGGGCAGAGAAAGAGTAAAGAAGACGATTGCAATTTGGGATATGATATTGTTTAATTTTTTTTTAATTTATGACTAAGATTAGCCGTTTAGTTAAGTCTGCAGAATTAATATTAGTGACAAATCAATTTGTAGCTATAACTTATACATTCCGTTACAAGTTCTTTTTTGTCTTATACTTAGCTACAAACCATCAAATTTTGTAACTGAAAATTTTGTGAACATTCTAATTTTAACAATTTATTGACAAAGTTTTGCCTACATATATAATTTTATCACAAAAAAATATTATTAGCTACAAATTTAGGTTTGTAGCCAATTCTATAATTTCTAGTAGTGTCGAGCGTTTGACCAAGTGCTCTTTCTTTTTCATTTGGGCTAATCGTATAAATGATCCCAAACTTTATACCCTTTTTCATTCATCTAAAGTCAATGCACTTTAGTGGTGAATTCCTCAAATTCAACCGTGATGGATATGCTTATACGAAGACAATTAATAATTGATAGAAGGTAAAATCAATACGCTAAAATTGATTAGAAGGTAAAATCAATACGCTATCTTCTCTTTATAATTATTTTATCGGGATCTATGGTTTACTAGCTTTGTGTGGTTTTCTATTTGGTTGCTCCAATGTCTTAAAAAACTTTCAAAAGTGTTTAGAAACGAACTTAGAACTTAAATATCATAAGATGTAAGAATTTTACATTATAACATAATTTTGTTTTACATTGTAAGATATAAAAGCTTTACACTTATAGTTGGAACTTTCGTGTTGCAACTTGGTTCCAAAACTCTCAAATATATTTAGAGAAAATTACAAATCATGCCGTACTTTTAAAAGTTGTGTTTATTCATGCTACATTTAAAAAAAGTGATACCATACTATCATTTATATTATATGTTAAGTTATGCCATAAATAAACATATATTGTATTCATGAAAAGCAAATCTTAAAAGACGGTATTTAACCAGACTCAAATCTTCTGTCTAATGTTTTATATCATAAATGATGTCCCACTAATTATTTTATGATATATCATTTAATAAAAAAAATATATAAACTTTTAAATGACTTGTTATAATAAAATTAGTTGAACACCATTTAAGACATCAAAATTGTTGAGGGAATTTGAAACCTTAACATTGAATCTTGATCTCTTTGATGGATGTGGATCATAAGAATCATTGGGCTCAAATCCTCGCACGCTCCAGGCCATTTAGGAATAGATACGCACTTCATGATATTGCCATCCAATATCAATAATTGGCAAATATTTATTGCAATATATCAAACTCCGCTTCTATAGAGTGGGCCAAAAAAAAAAGTAATTATCCCAATTGACAGACACTTGTCTATATAGATAGGGTGTGTTTTTCAACACTAAATAAAATTAAAATGTATGATTAATATTGATCATTATGTAAATACGTTCCTCAAAAACATTGTGAAAGAGGTTTCTTTTTTTTTTTTAGAGGTATGCCAATAAAGAATAGAATATAAAAAAATTGAACAAAAATGAAAGAAATTATTCGTTGGTGGTCATGAAAGTCGACGGGAAAATTAAGG
>CAMOHE010055297.1:2357-56258 GCA_946598075.1 Artocarpus hirsutus
GAAAACCATCACCACCCAGGATTATTCATGTCAAATCATCAAGAATATCAATAAGATGCGGAAGCTAACCTGAATCCATTGTTGAATGTGATTCTTGAGTCTCTTGGTTGAGGATCTTCCAAGTCTAGTACGTAAATCCTCCTTCACAGAATACTCTGTAATTTCTCTGTAGATGGGGAACAAAAAAATGTTGTACGTACTGACTTGGGGACCACAACCCCTTTATATAATTGCTAAACCCTAGCAATTATCCTTAATTACCAATTTAGCCCATCATAAAATTGATAATTACCCTTTTGGTCTCTACACATAGGAGACCCACACTTAATGATGCATTAAAAGCCCAATGCCCAAATTTGATCACTTTTAATTGGGCAACCTTATCTGATAGCCTTTAATTCATATTTATTTAATATATTAGGCCATATTTGGATTTTGATCCAACATTACAATCAAGAAGTCATAAGAAGTTTGTGCCAAAATGGCTTCAACGGAAAAGATGAATATACGTAAAAGACAAACTTGCTCAAATCACCGTCTAGGAAGGTGAAATCGAGGATTGGACAAGACGAACTCGATCTTTTTGGCTGTTACTAGGCCATCGATCATTGTAGGAGGCTTCCTTGTGGCCGATCGTTGATGTTGATCTTGTACGAGATATTGTAATATATCTCATATGTTATAAGGTCATTAGACACGCTAAAGAGTCCATGACTTCTTTCAAACTGAGAAAAAGTCAATATGAAAGGAAAGAAAAGAGTTTGTAGTATAATTTATTTCATCTCAAAATTTAACCTTTTTCATTGAAAAAGATAGAAATGGTATACTTAAAGTACCATTGTTACTAAATGTTAAGAAAGATCTAAAGACATTTAGTGAAGTTATGTTATCTCGAGATGACTCCTTTTGAAAAAAGTTTGTAAATGATAAAATGAATTTAATAATGTCTAATCAAACTTAGGTCTTGATTGATCTCCCTCTGGTGTGGAAATCGATAAGCAATAAATGGTATTTAGAAGAACGTATAACACTAATGTGTTTATGCAAACTCTCAAGGCTAATTGGTAGTCAAGAGCTTTGAAAAAAAAAACGTGGTATAGACTACTTTTATACATATGCTTAGGTAGCTATATTAACATATGTAAGAATGTTACTTGCAATTGCTTTTATATGTAATTTACATATGCAATAAATGAATGTAAAAATATCTTTTTTAAATGGTGATCTTGGTGAGAAAATTTATAAAGAAAACCCGGGGTTAATATTGCCTGTAAATAAGAATAAGGTTTGCAAGTAAGTCAAGTCGCTTAATGAATTAAAGTAAGCACGAAAACAATGACATGAGATATTTGATTCGGATATTTTATCTCATGGTTTTAAGCATAATAATATGGATAGATGCATCTATTCTAAATTTACAAATTATTTTGGTGTGATCATATATTTGAATGTTGATGGCTTACTTATCTTTTGAACATACATGCAAGGAGTAAATAACACTAAGAAGTATCTAACTCACAATTTAAGATGAAAGATTTTTGTGAGGCAAATACTATAGACATTTGATCTACAATCAAATACGAAAATACTAATTTAGCTTTTTAGAATTCTGTTTAAAAAACTCAGGCCCTCAAATCACTGTTACTTAGACCTATTAGCTCGAGTAAACGTGTAAAGCTAGTTGTATAAACAGAATAAATAATGCTGTAAAAATAAGAATATCATAGGCAGAATTTATAATGGTTCACTCTATTAAAGAAGAGCTACGTCTACTATAATTCACTAAAATATTCTAGGTACAGATTATAAGAGAGCAAAAAGAGATGAGAAAACAATTGGACAGAGTTTCTGTATCTCGTTTTGTATATCCTACAATGAAATAACCATCCCTTTATATAGAGGATAAGAAGAAATTGTGGCTCCCAACCATCTGGCAGAGTGGGATAATGTGTGACTACAATCGTGGGGCACGTGTTGATCTACGATAGGCCAAATGAATCATGCCTCCCCCATGTTTTGACCCATGATCAAACATGGTAATAACCGTCAATTCGTACTAATAACCATTAACTCGTGGCGATCGATCCAATAGAGCGAACACCTAGAAACAAACTTGGATTATCTCGAATGACCGATATAACTCGAATGCTTCTTACTCTACACAGAGAATAGAAAATAGAACCTATCGAACTAAACGAAGCATCTTTCTTCGATCTACTCGATTTGTTTAAACATTGGACCTTCTGGGCCTATAGGCAATTTGGGCATAACTAAATTGCACCCCAACAGTTAGGCCCCCACTCCTTAGTTGATGTAAACGACTACATAAGTGATTAGAGGCCAGGCTCTGGTCTGATGACACGTCACCTTAATTGTTATCTTGCATCCGTGCTTGAATCATTATCTTTCCTAAAAAAGTCGCAATACTTTATTACTTGCAACACCTGTCATCATGTGATTGACAGGCTCCAAAATATCTCTGCAGTGCTGACATATGCGTCTGATTCGAAAGGACATCGCCTCGGTTTGAGTAAGAACTCGAAAAGATGCGAAATCCTAGCCCCTATATCAAATGGCTCTGAATTGATCTTAACCGTCGGTCAGACGGCTCTAGGTAGTATGTCACTCTCATTTTCTCTCACCTCTTCATTTCGCTTCTCTCTCCTCGAAATCAAGATGATTTTCTTTCTTTCTTAGAGTTCTCAATGATTTCCAGGCAAGATTTCTTTCTTTTCTTCTGATTTTCTTGTGTTTTTCTTTTTGTAATCTTATTTCTCTTTCAATTCCGAGCATTTTGATACCAAAACAACTTTATTTTCCAGAGAAAATTGATGAATTTCTGGCTTGGTTGGCTATCATGAGTTTAGAACTTGTATAGACCATCAAAGTTCTTCAAATTTTAGGATTCTTTAGTCTTTTGATTTTTAAAGCCCTAAAATTCCTTCCAAAAACTGTTTATGCAAATATGTCCAAAGCTATCGGCATTGACTCAAGCTTTAGCAATGATGAGGACCCCTGGTCGAATAGCAACGTGAGGGAAGTCGATGAAATGATCCAACAGCAGTCTATAATCGAATCAAGTTCTAGAATTAGTGGCACTGGAATAGCCAAGATACGTCGGACCTAGAGGAAAAACAAAATCAGCTAGCGGTTCTTCCTAAAAGAGATAATCAAATCGATCCAATCGAGAAAAGAAACTTCATATCTCCAACTAAAGGTGTATCCTTTTTATGAAGAATCCAGAATCTGTTTTGGCTAAAAGGGATTCGCAGATGATTAGGTCAAAGTATAGGATCCCATCCTCGGTCAAAATGCATCTGCCTATTCAAAGGAATGAGCAGATACACAAAACAACAACTGATTTTGTGTATACGTTAAGTGGTTAGAACTTGGTCTCCGACTGCCGATTCTGGAGTTCATAATTGAAATCGTCAGCCACTTCGACATCTCTATGACCTAACTTATGCCAAATGGGGTTCGGCTACTTATCACTCTTATGGAACTAATTAAGGAGGCCAGCATCAACTTTGACATACACGACTTTAATTAAAGAAATGTTTTCAAAGTTTAAATTATATTTTACGAAATGTTTCATATAATTAAAGAAAAAATTTTTTTGGTATTTTTCTTACTAAGTAAGATAAAATGTTTAAGAAATGATATTTAAAAAAGTTAAGTGACTATTCAAAAAAACTTATCATCACATTTTACTTATGATGAGCTTGTTTATTTTTAACCATTTAGATTTGATGGACAAAAAATAATTCTTATTAACAAGAACAAATAAGAGGTTTATTCTCTCTCTCTCTCTATATATATATGTATATATATATTAAAATGGCAAATTTTTTACCGTGTAATGAAGAAAAGTTATTAAAAAAATAATAATAATACGGTAAGTTGCCTTTTGTAACGAAAAAAATATATGTATTATATAACATATATAACTTAGTGGCCGATTAAGATTGCAATGTAAAGAAAAAAGTAACACGGTGATTCCGTGTTTTAGGGAAAAAAAAAGTGTATACTTATAAATGTGTGACATCATCCACGTATTATTCTTATCACTTTTTCTTGTCCTCTATTTTTTCTCATATTCTTTTAGACTTTTTTTTTCTTCCTTAAGCCTTATGCACAATATATTTGAAATCTTATTTTTTTTTAAGTTTTCTCTCTCAAAGAATTCAAGAACACAAGGTATGAGTTTATTTATGCATTTGATGCTTGGGTTTCGTTAATAAATATATTTATAATTATGTGTGCTTGGTATGATTAGAGTTTGTAATTTGGGGTATGTTGTTAGACTAGAACACGCAGTTTTGTTTTAGTCGATGAATTTTTGTGATATAACATGAATGTGTTTATATTATTTTAAGTTATGAGAATATTGACTTTCATAGAGTTCATGTTATATTTAATTTTTAGGGTTGTTCGAGTTTTGCAGAAATTTATAATAATTTTTGTTTTTGGAATATTTATTTCATGTTGATCAGTGAAAAATCATCTCTAAATTTTTTATTGGTGTTCATAATTAATCTAAATTTATTTCATTCCAATTTTCAGATATGTTGTGTGATTATATGTTAATATTTTCTAGAAATTTTCAAGAAATTTTATGAAGCATATTTTAATTAATATGAATTTTTGAACAACCACTACTCGTTGTTCATTTTATGCTAACAAATTTTAAAGTGCGTCTTGTAAAAACAATTTTAATTGTCAAGTGAAACTAAATGATTCAGTAAAATTTGTGGTCATTATGGACATGTTAGTTATGAGCATGTTAATTTCTAGCTCCATATCATGTGTATGTTTTGAGAAAAAAATTCATTGATGAACAAGTACTATATGTTTCTTAATATCTGCCTGATGTATTTTAGAAACTTTGAGAAATCAAAAATCATATCTTAATTGTGTTTTTCATGATTTTCTTTTCTGAAAATGTTTCTTATATGTTATCCATGACACAAAAAATGTTAGGACCATGTCAATTATATTTTATTTTATAGAATTTTTTAATTGAATAATGTTCACTACTTTACAAGTCTAAAGTTAATATTGTCTTTAAGTTCAAACGTGTGTTTTGAATTATTCTTATTTTATTTGATACTAATTTTTGGATATGTTATGCTATTATGTGTCTAATAGATATAATACTTTTATGAATTATTTTATGGCATATTTTTTAATCCCAAATTTTGTGTAAGGACTGCTCATTGCCAAGCGTGTGCTAGCAGAATTTGTTGCATTATTTGGGAAATTCGTTTAAATTATAAAATGACATTTTTATGCCTAGTGAAAATTATGAGGATTGTATGTATATGTTAACTTTGATCTTGTAATTTTTTATCCTCTAATTATGTATGAATTGCAAGATGTAAGTCGGGGAACACTTGAAGCTCGATTAGGCTTTGTGACCAGCAGTTTTTTTAGGTTGTTTTGGAAAATTTAGGATATATTTCAAATTAATATTTTCATGAGATAAAAATTTGGTAATGCCTCTATATGTTAGCTATATTATGGATGGGGTTTTACACTTTTAACATGCATATATGCTAACATTAAATTCTCTAAGTGCTTAAAAGTCAAACTTTTTGTCTTATGTTTCTTGATTCTAGGTACTTGTTTGTTACTCAAAGTTATTTAATTTCTCTAAGAATAGTGTTGGATGGTGTAATAATATACCAAATCATATTTTAAACAGGGATAATAGTTTCATATATTATGTAAATAATTAATATGAACACACCAGAAGGCGAGCACACGGAGAACTGTGGCTACATCGCCGAAGTAAAGAATAAGTAAGCTAAACACCAAGTAAATACATTCTCATTCACAACATAATAAATGTTTATGAAAAGGTGTTTGCATATGTTTTAAGATGATTTTAAGCTTGTGTTTTTATATGTTCTCTTCTTATGAAAACTCTTGTTCTAACAAGAATATTTAACGAATGTTTTATAACACTATTTATAAAAAAAATTATATATATATATGTTTTACACGGTTAAAGCGTTGTATACCCCATGTTTATGTTTGTCTAATTAAGTGGACTATCTAGCAAGGTGGACTTATTACATTTGGTTTAAGATTAGCTACCTTTCATTTCTCTTGTACAACTATGTTTATGTTTATGGTGTAACGTTGGGGCCCTCAATGATGAAATGAATCATGTTTAATATAGGAAAAAAAAAAGATATGTTATACAAAGAAAATATGCTAAATGTGCTATTATGTGATGATTATGTTTTCACCATGAGCTTTATAAAACGTTTTGTTTTATGAGAAAATAAGTGTACTTGCTAAGCTTATGCTTACTTCGTTTATATCATGCTGCAGATAAGGGTAAGAGCTAAGTTGACAAGGATAGAGGACCAAAATGGGCATGTGTGCGAGGAATATTGGATTAGAAATGTAATCACGCCATGAAAAATTTAAATTCAAACAATATTTAACTTATTGGGTTCTGCACTTTTGTTTGTTTGTGACATGATTTCTTTTCTGATGATTTCTTTTGGACTTATGGTTATTATTATTAAATATATATTTGTGTTTTTAGATTTTTTTTAGTTTCTTAGTTTTATTTTATAGAGACCACACTATGGTATTTTTCCTATCATAACGAGTCTTAGTTGGATATTAGTATTTCCTATAGAATCTAAGAATATTTAAAAAGTCTGTGTGAGCTCATATTATGTTAGATGTTTTGTGTTAGTAAACTAACCATTTCTGTAGGTGGTTAGTTAGCCAAACACCTTTGGTGTTCCGTTTGGCTAATTAAAGAGGGAGAATAAATTGGGTAAGTGGTTTTCAAATAAAAAAAAAGAAAAAGAAAAAGAAATGGATGTTTTTCTTGGGATAATTGTTTTAAGTGTTATTGATGTTCTGAACTTCTATTATTGTGTTTAATTATACAACAAACGCTCTCTGTGGCATCCATAAGAGGGCGTTACATAGATGTATTAACTTGAGACATGAATATGTTAAACAACTAATAACCGATGGTGTTATTAATGTTGTTTATGTGATGACTAATAAGAACCTAGTGGATCCCTTAAAAAGAGGCCTTTCGAGAGACTTAGTGAAGGACATATCTAGTAGAATAGGACCAAAACCTTTCTTTGAAAAAGTAAATGGTGATAGTAACCCAACTATGCAATAGTTGTACTGCTATTCCATAGTTAAATGGGTAAGAACAAGTCATTGTTATGTAATTGGTTTCCCATCAAAAATTTAATTGTCCTTTGCAGGATGTTCAGTGCAAGTAGCTATGTGGTTGAGGTGGAGTATTTACTTTTAATGCGGTTCAAGTCTCAAACTAAGTTGAGATATGATTTGAAACTTCACCTAAGTATACATAAGAAATGGTGTCATTTCTAACAAGACCATATTTTAGTCTTATAAATGTTCATGAATCCAAGATAGAGCACAAGACTCGAATAGTGCTAAGTAGTTGAAATATAATTTGGGATCTGGGATAGCTTATATATGATATATTTTTGGTATTTGCTTAAGAGATAAAGTTCAATGCAAAGCATACTATTGTCTTATGAATACTTTGAAGTATATTCACTAATTGAAGGTTAAAATCGAAAGATACTTTTCTATACGTTTGAGTTTATCAATGTTTAATCTAGAGAAATATTATAATCTAGCAGGGGATTGTAAGAGAGATTATATTATATCTTTCATATATTATAAGATCATGACATGTTAAAGATATAAAAATACACATTTTTAGTGTATTTGACATTAACGTGTAGCGTCGCGGCACTATCAAAAAATTCTCAGCTATTTTGGGGGCAGAGAGCTGGCGCCCTCATTCTAGTTAAATGGTATGGCTGCATTGTCTGGTAGAGAGCTGGAGTCCCTACACTAATCAAGTGGCACGGCTGCGCTGTATAGCAGAATGCTAGTGCCCCAACACTAGTTCAAATTTATTGTTTGCTAAATGATGTGTCTTTTAATCTATTTTGAACCTGTGTATTTATTAGTTGTATATTTTTGTACAAACCTGACACCTATTAGCAATGGACATATTCGTTATAATAGTTGTGTCAATATATGAAGAGATGTCTTTACAAATAAAGAGATGCCTCTATATGAAAGGTTACATTGATTGTATCAATTCATGAAATGACACCTCTGTTATTATTTAAGCTCAAGAAAATTTACATATTGCATTCATTATTTTAAAACACAATATTATTGCTAGATATTGTATTCAAAAGTTTATTTGTATCTTGTGAGTAATTTGCCATTGAACTCGTTAAATAAAACCTTAAAGTAAAGTATTCATTATTGTAAGTTTAAAAATAAAAGAACAATTTGATAAAATGAGGATTCTTTAAAAAAAAGAAAGAAAATAGAGGAAGATATATGGGAATGCAAATTGGGAATTCTATTTATTCAAAATCCATCAAGCTTACATTATATATATAAAAAAACTAAACAACTAAAAAAGTGGCTGAGAATCAAGCCATGAAGCCCTACTCGACAACAAATTAACGATTTCTTACAAACTAGGAACCATAACTTGATTAAGTAAAAAATTAAAAAAAAAAAAAACATGTAGGTAGCAAAGTTGAGGTAGTGATCCTGATGCAAATAACCAACGCTTCTCTTTGCATTAGGAGCTACAAACTCCAAGTCTCTGCCTAAGAAGCTCAGATTTGTTTGCTGATAGAGGTTTGGTGAAAATGTCTGCAAACTGATGTTTAGATCTGCAATAAACCAAGCTCACATCTCCTTCCTTCTACGCTTCTCTCAAAAAGAATAGCTTAATCTTAAAATGTTTAGTTTTTTCCATGAAAAGCTAGATTATGAGAGATTGCAATTGCACCCTGATTGTCCACAAATACCTCTATATCATTTAGTTGCTTCAAATGTAAATCATATAACAACTTCCTTAACCACAATGCTTGATTTAGTATTGCTGTAGCAGCAACAAATTCAGCCTCTGTAATAGACTGTGGTACAATCTCTTATTTCTTGGAACACCAAGAGAACACACCTGATCCTAGACTAAAGCAGTACCCAGATGTACTCTTCATATCATTCATGGATCCACCTTAATCACTGTTAGAAAAACCCATCAACTTGAAGTTTTGACACTTCTTGAATTTTACACCGAAATTAATAGTCCTTTTGATGTACCTAATGACTCTTTTTGCAGCTTTAAGATGCATTTCACTAGCATAATGCATAAAACGAGTGAGAATGCTTATAGCAACAAGGATATCTAGCCTAGTTGCAGTTAGGACATTAGACATCCAACCATGCTTCTGAAATAGCCTTCTTCGACTTTGTCTGTGCCATCTTCCTTACTTAAGCTTTCCTTCCAACTCATTGGTGTAGCCATTGCTTTGCATTCCTCCATACGAAACTTTTTAATTATTTCCTTAGCATACTTTCTTTGACAAATGAAAACTTCTCCATCATCTTGCTTGATCTCCATACTACGAAAATATGTCATCAAACCAAGATCTGTCGTATCAAAAATCAACATCATCTCTTGCTTGAATTCATTAACAAGTTTGGCATTGTTACTTGTCACCAACAAGTCAACCACGTACAATGACACAATAAGAAAGTCATTCCCTTTTTTCTTAACATAGAGAGTGACTTTTGATAGACTTTTTGTAAAACCCAAACTTAATAGATGATCATCTATCCTACTATACCAGGCTAGGTGCTTGTTTTAAGCCATAGAGAGCCTTGTTTAGTAGGTACTATTTGTCTTCATGGCCTTCTTCAATGAATCCTTCTGGTTGTTCAACAAAGATCTCCCTGCAATAGACAATTTAGGAAGGGTGATTTTATATCTAATTGGAACACTTTCGACCCATTTTGGGCTGCTATAGCCAGCACTAGCCAAAGAGTGTCTAATCTAGCAACAGGGGCAATAGTATCAGAGTAATCAACTCCAAAAACTTGAGCATATCCCTTGACAACAAGCTTGGCTTTGTGTTTGTTGATGGATCCATCAGCATTAAGCTTGGTTCTAAACACCCATTGCACTCTAATGACATTTCTATCCTTCGGTCTATCAACTAGCTCCCAAGTCTTATTCTTTTCGATCATTGACAACTACTCCTCCGTTGCCCTCTTCCATTTCTGGTCTTTAATGGCTTCTTCATAGCCTGCAGGTTCACAAATAGCCACATTGTATCTTTGATAGATATCATAAAGTGGTCTTGTTCCACATATTGGTGGCTCATCTTCCAATTCTTTTTGCCACTGTTCAGGAGCTTCCACTTCTATTGTTTGGAAGGGGGAGACTTGATCTTTGCTTGCTTGTGGACGTCTCTTGTGTGTGTTCCCAGTTCCACTTCTCATCTTCATTGAAGAACACATCTCTACTAATAATTAACTTCCCTGTTTGAGGTTGATACACCTTGTAGGCTTTAGAGGAAGAATTGTAACCCACGAAGATGCTTGGTTCTGACTTCTTGTCAAGTTTATCACAATTGACCTGTGGAACGTGAGAGAAACACATACAACCAAACACTCTAAGGAAATTGAGTGAAGGTTTATAGCCATACCATGCCTCGAATATAGTTTCATCCTTTAATGCCTTGGTAGGCAATCTATTCTGCAAGAAAACTACAGTACTTGCCGTCTCAGCCCAAAACTTCTTTGGCAACTCAGTGCCATGAAGCATACATTTGTCATCTCCATTATGCATTTGTTTCTCCTTTCACTAACCATTTTGTTGTAGAGTATATAGAGCAGTAAGCTGGTGTTCTATGCCTGCTTCCTCACAAAAGAAACTAAATTTTTCAAAGGTGTATTCTTTTCCATTATCTAACTTTGGAACTTGAATTCTGCAGCTACTTTGTTTTTCCACCATTTTCTTGAACTTCCAAAACACTCTAGGCACTTCGGACTTGAATTTAAAAAAAAAAAAAAAAAACAATCCAGCAAAATCTTGTAAAATCATCAATGAAAGCAATGTAATACCTATTACCTGTTAATGATAAAGTTCTTTGAGGACTGGATACATCTGTGTGGATTAGCTGCAACTTGTGAGTGGCTCTCCAAGTTGACTTTGGAGTGCTGACAAGCATGACAATTCGATAAGTGATCTCCAAAGGTTGGTAAGCCAAATTTTTGTATTTACACAGTAATATACTATTACCAAAGTAATATTATATTTCTTGGCTACAGCGGTCTCACGAAATTGCTAGTGAATTTTATATTTACACAGTAAATAAAGTATTTCTTGGTAAATATTGTATTTCCTAGCTGTCGACAATCCAGTAAAATCGTTGATGAATTTTTATATTTATACGGTAAATACGATATTTTTTAATAAATATTGTATTTTTTGGCCACTGACGGTCCAACAAAGTTACCTATAAATTTTTGTATTTACACAGTAAATTTCTCTATAAAAATTTTTTTTACCGACCGTCGACAGTCCAGCAAAGTTGTCGATAAATTTTTATATTTACACAGTAAATATGGTATTTTCTGATAAACATTGTATTTCCTTGCCGGTTATGGTGTGACGAAGTTACCAGTAAATTTTTATATTTACACGATACTATAGTATTTCAAGTAAATTTTGACACCTTTCATTCTACTTTTTACACTCTTTTTTAACAGAATTTTTTATTGTTGTATTATCCATTAACAAAATTATTTTTAAAGACAAAAAAAAGAAACTTACTATACACCCCGTCTAAGAAAACAATTATGACATTCTAAAGAGTTATTGTGCCTTACTTTTCTATAAAAATAAATATGATTCCACCATGAACAAGCCTTCCTACAAAAAAAAAAAAGTGGTTTATTTTTCTTCAAAAATATTATTTTTTTAATTCAATTCTTATTGTTTCATATGTACGAATTATATAAACTATTGTTGGTAATGAACCGTGCAAATTGTTCGCTTCATAATTTGTCTTTACGAATCTTGAGTGATACCATTGTTGTAGTTTCCAACGAAGGAATTTAATAATTTGGTTCAATAAAAAAATGATATAACGAAAATTATCATTTAATAAAATAAAAAGTATCCTTCTCCAGTACGAATTGTTTGATTTGTATACAAATCTTACCAATCATGTGTACATTATCTTTATAACAAATTATCAAAAGTATGGGTTTTTTTCCCCTTTTTTCACATAAAAAGAATAACATTTACGATAAAAAATTGTAAGTTTGGTGATTAGTTGGTGGGCGGAAAAAATGAAAAACAATATTATAAGTTAGTGTAGGGACTTTTTAGTATCTTGAGAGGAGTGTAACATATGGGATAAGGTAGTTTAAGAAATGATGTGTTAAAAGTAGAATAGGAGGTGTTAATAGACGCTCTCTATATAGATTTATGGTATAAATAATATATTTATTCTTTTGTTTACAAGGTAAATATTTCTTATTTATATAGTAAATAAGTTAGATACATTATAAATCTGCTCTTTACTATAAATATTTTCAAAACCTAATCTTTACTTTACAAAATTTTAAAAATCTAACATTTTCTTCGTTCTTCAAAAAACTCAAGCCCTTACTCCAATCCAAATACACCTATTCAAGTTTTCCAACAATTCAAATTCACTTTTTAAAATCAATCTGATGTGGCGGTAGCGTAAAAAAATACAATGGATAAATTCTTAGAATCCATTGATTTGATTAGAATACTATAAAGGTCTGTTTCATAAATGAATTCGAATTAGTGATTTGATTTGAGTCAGTGTGATTTAAATTGTTATTCAAATTAGCGTTTAAATATGCATTTAAGTTTTAATATGAGTATGAAATAAAATTGAAATTTGTGTTTGAAAAAATAGTGAAAATAGTTTTTAATTTATTAATAAATATAATAAAATTTTAATGTTAATGATCTTAAAAATATGCCATATAGATTTTAATTTATTCGTTTCTTTACTAGAAATACAATGAAAAAAGAATCATCTTAATTGGATATCAAATGAATAAATTATGATTTTTTTCCTCAAATATAAGAGAAATAATTTTTAGTTTTTACTATAGCAGAGATATCTAAATATCAAAAGTTTAAGAGGGATAAAAACTCTGAAAATTTATATTCTTGATACTCAAAGGATTCAGAATTTGGGAGAAATAAACATGTATCTAAAAGATTTTTGATACTCAAATCTAAATTTAAGTCTATTGAATCTAAATAATAATCGAAACAAACAGACTTAAATAGCGCTTCGTTTAGAAGAGCACTCAAAAAACGTAAAGAATACGCATCAGTCGGTCTTGATTTCATAAAAATACCGAGAAAACGGTAAACATAAAATTGAGAGAATTCGTTGATACTTTTGTTAATAATCTGAACAACCCTATGTTTACAATCCTAACAACCTCTTTACATAGAGAATTGGAAAGCAGAATAAAGGAACGTAAAACTATTTAAAATTAAAAAAAAAACCTATATTAAATTAAAAACAAAATAAAGGAAACTAAAATTCAAAATAAGTTTATCTCTAAAAAAAGGAAACAATTAAGTAATTAAAAAGGCTTAAAACTCAAAATTTCCACGCCGAAGCTGATCTTGTCTAGTCGACCGTTTGAATAAGGCTGGTCAACCGAAAGGTGACAGATTGTGTCCAATTTTAGTCCTATCCTGTGTGGTCGACGGGACACTGTTCACTAGTCGTCTGGTTCTGCTGATGCGCTTGATCGGTTCCAAATATCAAGTTCAATTCGTTTGGTTTAAACTATCATCGATTGTTGCAATTGTAACCATACATCCCAATGGTTCAATATAGTTTCACCGCAAATGCAACCCATTATTTTCTGGAAAATCATTAGAAAGGAAGCCAAACAAAAACAAGAACTTGGTGCGTTAAATTCGTAAAACATCATAATCAATTAATCTTTTAATTTGTTTATCTTTCTGTTTAATCTTCCATTCGGGTTGAAATTCTTGAAACATCATAATACATCAATGCCAGTCTATTTGATTTGACAAAACCTTTTAGGGTCAAAAATCAGCCTCACAAAAAGAGGCAACAATCCTCATGACAAACAATAATCATGAATCATGAATCATGAATAGAGGCCGAAGTTTTTGAATGTAAGATCAAGATCATACTGGAATAGCTAAAACTGTGACCTCTCATACAAGTGCAAAATTAGCATTTTTGAGGAACTAGATACTTACCACAAGAGTTTGGGGATCTGAAAGGAAATTCCTCGAGATGATTTGCATGCGTAAAATTTGAATTGGATCAGCAATTATCCTATTTTTTAGTCCTCATAAAAATAAAATAAAAAAAGGGAACTACTCTGATACCAACAAGTCTACAAGCTAATACGATGTTTTTGAGCTATGTAAGAAAATATTGTAACAATTTTGGTTAAAACCATATTTTGTCGTTCCAGCTGCAGTTCGAAACAGGCCACTAATTTCTATAAGTTGATCAAATGTGCTGCTTAAAACCAAAACTAGAATAGTGTTTAATAAGTGGCAAGGTTTACTAATTAGAATAAAGTATAACTTTTTTTTTGTGGTCTAAAATTTTCTCAGAGTTCTAATAATTTGAGCACAGGCTGTACTTAAACAACTAACTTTATTAAACTACCACAGCTAAATCAAAACATGCTTAGTTATAACTGCAAACTTTTCTTTAAGAAAGAACACAAGACAAAGCCAGCACGCGGAAAGAAAGTAATTCATCTAACAATTTAAACATATAGTCAATATTATCAAAGAGAAAAACAAAAATAAAGGAAGTTAATCATAGAACATTGCAACCCTTTCGTCTTCTCTTTTGCTTCTTGGACTTTGGAGGACACAGAGCCAACTTGATTGCAGCATCAAACACAACCTTCACATTCTGCGATATTTAATAGGACCATTATGAATCAAAAGAAAGATATAATTCCATATGACTAAACTTTATGTAATCCTACAAAGGAGTTCAAAAGCATTGGGAAGTCAGATTCTTTTTTCCCTTCTTTCTTTTAAATGAAAAAGGGCTCAAAAATTGGTCTTCTTCATCATGCCGCTGAATTTTGAGCATTTTGAGAAAGACAATAAAATTACCTCCGAGACTTTTGCATTTACAAGTATGCTTTAAAGTCATTCTTATTGGAGAAATCCAGCACAAAGTAGGCCACGTTGGGTCATATTTTTGTTTTTAGCTTTTCTAAACAAAAATCAAAATATCTTCTCTTGTCTTATTGTATTAATTACATTGACACTCTTTGTATCTTATTTAAATTACAGAGACACCCCTACACCAAAACTAATCACACTAAAACCCCTAGAATATATAACTCTGTTAACTTTTTGTTTGAAATGACAAAAAAACCTTATTTAATCTCAGCCATTGATTTAGAAAACCAAATTCTAGCCATTGAATTTGAAAAAAAAAAAAAACTGACATCTAAGCATCCAAACAAGGCCCCCACCCCACCTCACCCCTTCCCGCCTCCCTACCCTAGCCTCCCTCCTCTGGCCCCTCCCTCCATTCACCTGGCAGCCCCATGCAAATCCCTGCCAGTCTCTGTCCGGCTAGCGCCAACCTGCCGACCCCACAATCAGGCCCAACAAACCCGTCTGCTCCCTTCCTGTCATGCCCGACCCCGCCAGGCCTCTTCTTGTTGCGCTTTGTGCCCAACCCTCCCCATCGCACCCTACCTTGTTGCACTCTCTACTTGTCACCCCTTATCTCGTCATTCCCCATATTTAATTTTTATTTTAAGATTTTTAAAGTTTTAAATCTGATTTTCAAAGGGAGAGGTGCTTTTTTACATGTTAATTTTTATTTGAAGATTTTAAAAGTTTTAAATCTGATTTTTATGTTTTTTTCAAAAAAAAAATATTTTTTCCATTTATTTTATTTTATAATTTTATTATAAATTTTTAGTTTTTGAAAAATAAGGGAAAGTGATAATTTTTTTTCTTGAATTTTTTTTTAATACATATTTTAATTTTATATATGTTTTTTATTTTATAGAATTGAAATATGGATATGGATGCTATATATTTGGGGAATTAATTGTGGACTTTTTTTAGACTATGTAACTTCAGTCATTGTATTTTATCTTATTTTGGACATAGTTGTTTTCTTTGAAGAAAAAGAGACAAAAAACATTTTAAGGGATGAAGAATATTTATATCATTTTAAATGTTACAAATGTAAATTTTTAAATAATATTACTGTAGAAAGGGACTTTTTAAGAAAAAAGAAAGAAAGAAAAAACATTTTCACTAACATTAGAGTGAAAATCATAATTACAAATGTGTTCAAATTGTTTTTTAATAACAAAGAAGAGTAAAAATGTCATTTTCAAATACGCTAAAGAACTAAAAAACGTTTTTTGATGGATAGAGGAGCATTAATGACATTTTGAATAAAATTAGCAGTCAACTCACCGTCAAACCTCACCCTCAAGTAGTAAGGGGTCTCTTTGTAATGTTTTTGAATAGTTACGCGATGTCTATGTGATTAGTTTTGGTTCAAACGGCTTGTTTTGTTTTCATTTTTAATATAAAATATGTTTTTTTTTTTTTTGCTTTTAAAAACAACATGTTTTGTAATATAATTTTTATTACATATTTTTAAATCTGAAAAAGTAAATAACAGTAGGCTGACCATGACATGGTGCCACGGTCAGAACAACAGGCTGCAGTTGGCACCAAAGTCGGGTTGACAGGATGGAGCATGTGACTGGGGTCCTCGACTCAGAGTTAGCGCCATTCATAAGGGAAAAGACGGAAAAGATATCAGCAAGGACCTTTTTGTAAATATCTTTCAAATTCCACTTAATTCACTCAGATATTGACCTTGGTCGTTGGTCCAGTCGTGTGGACGTCGGCTTGTTAGCTTTGACCATGGAGCCACTGTTAGCCTCTTGGATCAACTCGATTAGACTGTTGACCCAACCCGTTCTATTGACCTTATCCTAGGCCGTTGGACCAACACAAAAGTTGGTTATGGCCTCGTTGAGAGTTTAGTCCAAATACTAACACAGCTTTAGATCTTTTATCCCTATATCGAACATCGCCTCCGTTGATAATCTTGTCCTACCACTAAAAGCAACTCAAATTTTTCGTTTTAAAAACGTTAAAATAACAAATTTTGTTTCCTCAATTAAAAAAATGACAGTAATTTTAAAAAAATGAAAAACAAAAATATGATCACGAACCTATTAAAAAAATGGGGTTTTTATTTTAAAAACAATTTTTTAAATAAACTATTCTAAACGGACTATAGTTAACCATCATATAACCAGAAAAAAAAAAAAAAAAAACACTATTTTAGGTGTCATGACAATATAAAAGAATAAACTTAAAATATGGGAGATTAATGCTGTTACCGTATTGTTTGCACTTTTCTAATTTCGTAGTCAATAAAATGACATTGTGAAAGGAACTCAATGTTCTGAGAATTAGTACAAGCATGGAGGCGTACCTGGTGTGTCTTTGAGCTGCACTCAATATAGGCAGCCGCTCCAATTCGCTTCCTCAGATCTTCACCCTATAATCAAACAGGTTCGTAAGTGAACAAAGGATGAAACTAAAAATTTACCAAAAACGTAAATGATTTTGACATGTAGGTAAACGTACCTGTTGTGTAGAGATAGTACATGCCCCAGGACAATTCCTAAGGAACTCTTCTTCTTCTCTTAGATCTGCAATGGAACAAGTGGAAAACAAAGACATATGTATATAAGAATGAAAGAAAAACATATCATATTTATATGAAAGCACAGTGTCGCAACAGAGAGTGATAGTGATAGTGATAGTGATAGTGAGAGTGACAGTGGAACTTTTATTTGCTTTCCTTCAACAAGTACTCGTTTAGCAGTAAGAAAATTGTTATTGTATATAATGAAATGCGGAGTTCTGTTTAAACATTTTTTTGGGAAAATAAATTGATAGAAATTTAAATTACCTAGTTTGGTCCCCACGAGAATAATGGGCACTGATGGGGCATAATGTCTCAGCTCTGGGATCCACTTCTCCAATGTAACCAGAGATCAAAAAAAAAAAAAAAAAAGTAGATCATTCCTAGAAGGTGATGATCAGTACATGCATTTTTATACAAAGATCATTCCTAGAAGTATAATTTTTTATGGGTTTGTTTCACTATTCCACCCAAACTTGTCAAAATTAGATAAGTTTAGAGATAACAGTAAAAAAAAAAAAGCCTTAATTGAAAGAAATAGTAGAGAGAGAGAGAGAGAGAGAGAGATAAACTTACTTTCTTAGATACATTCTCATAGCTTGGCCTACTTATAAGGGAAAAAGCAAGAAGGAAAACATCAGCTCCTCTGTAACTAAGTGGCCTCAACCTGTTATAGTCTTCTTGGCCTGAGTTTGTATTTTGTAAGTCATAAGGACATATAAAAGAATCTATTACAAATCTTTAGCCCTAGAAAAAAAATTAAAAATTAAAAATTAAAAATTAATCCAGTAATAAACAATTAAGAATGGAAACAACTTTACGAACCACTCTATGTACTGAAAAGTCAGGTTAAAAAAAAAAAAAAAAAAAAAAAAGGTAATGGTACGACTCGTTTTGGATGTCACATGGATACATGATTAGATTTTATTATTTTGTTTCTGACCCTTTGTTCTTTTCTTATTACATTTATTTGTACGTGTGGACCAATTTTGAATTGTTTTTGCATAGCATTTTGCAAGAGCTTTACTGATTACGACATGACAAGACCCTTTTCTTAGGATTTTAGGCAGTAAATGTTCATTCCAGTCTCCAAATTGCCTTGTTTAAAATTATTAAAACTTTTTAGCTAGAAAAAAAAAAGTGCCTCACGGTTTCTCACTATCCAAGGAGGAGGAGGCCACCAAACAATGGACAAACTGAAAAATGGATTTTGAGCTTCTGGATTCAACATATATTTGAACTTAATTAAATTTATTTCTAATTGAATTATGTAATGTTTTTTAAAAGGCTTTATGCTTTTGTATTCTGTTAACAGTGAAAATGTGAGTTTGTTCTGCTAGTTTTCAGATTCTGGAGTCTTTCTTTTCCCCTTCTTCCAACACCTAACCAATAATGGAAGTCAAGAACATTCATTTACAAGAATAACAAAAGTTTTTATAAAATTAAATAATAAATAAACTCCTTTCATTACAGAAAACTAAACCAAGAAAAAAGGCATTCAGATCGTCGATCCGACTTTAAAATACTGTAGCAATTTATATTCTGTGAGAACAAATACCATAACAAAATCAGCTTGAATTGTTTTTTTTTTCCTTGGAGCCAAATTATCAATCACCTACAAGACTAGATAAACTTCAAATTGACAATCAAATACCGATTAAGAGACAAAAACTCATATATGTATATATAGAGAGAGAGAGAGAGAGTAATACCAGCAGTATCCCACAAACCCAGATTCACAGTCTGACCATCAACCAGGACATTGGCGCTGAAATTATCAAAAACAGTGGGAACATAATCCTGTCAAGAAAATTAATTCGATCCCATCAGGAAAAAAGAAAAACAAAGAACTTTAAAAAGCAAAATAAACTTGTTAGAAAAATCTAAGAAACAGAGAGAAGAAGAAGGGAAAGAGAGAAAGTTGACAAATACACATACAGTAGGGAAAGTGTTGCTCGTGTAGGAGATGAGAAGACATGTCTTCCCAACAGCACCATCTCCAACCGTCACACATTTCACGAACCTTGAAGTTGTTGATGATGATGTCGTTCTAGTATTAGCAATATTATTAGCCATCCAAGAGCGAAAAAAATAATAAAACTTCCAAGAAAGAAAGTCACTAACGAGAAGAGAAGGGGAAACAAATTTTGAGGGAAAGTGCTTTTTTAGGAGGAGCTTTTTGAGAGGCACGGAAAAGGTGTCGTGTGATTAGTGAAATCCACTTTAATTTGAGCTGTCAGAGAGCCAAAAAAGGGGAAGAGGAACAAAAAAAAAACCCCACAAAAGAAAAATCATATCAAACAAACCAACCTTAGTCAAATTGAAAAAGAATAAAACTAAAACAAAAAAAATCAACATACGTGCATGATCGTGCAATTTCCCATGGATTTTCCCGCCATCTTCTAATTTTTTGTTTTGTTTTGTTTTGTTTTTATTTTTTTGTTTTTTTTATAGAATCTTAAAATTTTCCTTTCTCTACTGTTTTTTTTTTTTTTTGAGATTATAGAAGTGATCCATGAGATGCCTCACACTCAAGCGAGCTCATCCACGGGATAAACGATTTGAGGAATGCCCTCAGCTGGCATACAGTATCTGCCACGTTAGCAAACAAGGCGGGTCTCGAAGAAGTTGTGCACACCAAAGAGAACAAGACTCAAGCACCTGAGGAAACTAAGGGAAATTTTCTCACCCATGCTAAAGTGCTTTCACTCTTTGAAAAGCACCTTCACGACACCCTCTAGAAGACTTAGAGTTTGAACCGAGACCTTCATATCGGACCAAACTTTAATACAAGCCATAACCTAGAGGTTATGAGACTTCAAGCTTCACTCTCTTTAATGGCTAAAAGGGGAACCTCAAAGATGTTAGGTTTTGATGGATTTTGTGATTCAAATAAGCAGCGAAAAATTAAAATTAATTCCCATAAAATCCTCGCAGGATCCATACAATTCGATTAGATTGATAGAAAAGTCATAGAATCTTATTAGCTTAACAAAAATGGGCAAGATTTCTGGAAGTAAAAGAGCGGGTTCACTCCGATGACACCTTAACTCGAGCTTTTTGTATTTAAGATCGGATTCAGATTTTGTTACTTACAGCAACGTCCTCTGCAGGTATCCACACGTACACTCTCTTAAAAACAAATTGGTGTGCTAGCACCCTTTCCTTTGCGTTAAAATGACTCTCTTTAATTTTTACGGTTTTTAATGTTCTAACCTTTTAGAATAACAGAACGCCTTCTTTCTTCTTAATTCAGCTAAAAACCCTAAAACCAGATATATATATATATATATATATTGACTTCGAGATAGAGTCAGATTTAAATTAGGGTAAACTATAATTCGAATATGATTCAGAGAACCCAAATAATGTCTATAATTTGAATATGATTCAGAGAATCTAAATAATGTCAGATTCAATAAACCTAGACATATCTAGTACACCAAATTTGGACATTATCAAGTTCACTGAACCTAGACACAGTAAACCCAAAATTTATTTTTGGTTTGTTCTAAGTGTGTGACCCTGTAGGTTCATATAACGTTGGTAGTGGGCTTGAGATTCTGTTTCTGGCCCACAAATCATAAGCAGCCTCTAGTAAGATATTATGATTACCCAAGTTATGTGAATGTCAATAATCCGACACAACCTAATCTACAATAAGTATTAAAGTCCTTTTGTCACTAGATACCTTGATTGAACATAAGACATGGTTTATGTCACCCTTATACTATTCAATCATATTATTTCTCGATCTTAAGTAGACTGATGTTGATAACCCTTATCAATTCATTCCAGTATGGCCATACATTTTTCTTTAGTCTAACTTATCAAGGGACCCACACATATCTTTTTCATAATAAATGAGGGACAAATTCCTTCTTAATCACTCATATTTCTCACATGATTCATTCTATATCCAACAACAATCTATTCCATTATCCTGTTAAAGATAATATTAGAATCTGTCAAAATATAGAACTTATCATGTAAGAAACAATGGTGATTTCAGGTCAGAGGACTAGGATAATACTATTGTGATGAGAATCACTTATGACAATTATCCATACAGTATTCTCATAGCGGGTCGATCCAATACATCATTTCTCAAAAATATGTCTATGAGTTGAGTTAGTATCTCATGCACATGATTAGTAAAACATAATCATCAGTCAAACTTTATACTAGTCTTTATTCATTATTATCCCAATAATAATGACCAACTATGGATAATTTAGAATAAAATTCAATTTTCACCTAAGAGTTTTACTATCAAGTCACATACTTGATGACCTTAAGCAAAATTAACTATTCATGAAATTAGAATAAAAAACAATAATGAAAATGCCTCTTTATTAATAAAATGTAAATGTAACAAAGTCAAAATGTGGTCATTACATAATTGACCTAGGGCACATCACTAACAATCTCCCACTTGCACTAGGCCTAATCAATATTGTATCTAATACCCATTGACCTAGAATGAATCTTATGCTTAGGCGGTGGAAGAGGGTTAGTGAGTGGATCAGCAACATTCTCATTTGTAGGTACTTTGTATATCTTTACATCTCCTCTCTTAATGATTTCTCGAATGAGATGATAACGCCTGAGTATGTGTTTGGATCGCTGATGTGATCTAGGTTCTTTAGCTTATGCTATGGCCCTATTATTATCACAATACAAGTCTATTGGATCTAATATAGTAGGAACAACACCCAAACCAATAATAAACTTTTTGATCCAAACTACTTCTTTAGCTGCTTCTGAGGCGGTTATATACTCAACTTCTGTTATAGAATCAGCAACAATGTCTTGCTTTGAACTTCTCTAGCTCACTGCACCTCTATTTAAACAGAACACATAACCTGACTGCGATCGAAAGTCATGCTTGTCGGATTGGAAGTTGGCATTTGTGTAACCACTTACAACAAGCTCATCTTTTTTCCTCTATACAGTAAGAATGCATCCTTAATTCTTCTCAAATATTTAAGGATATTCTTGACTGCTGTCTAGTGACTTTCACCTGGATCTGATTGGTATATGCTGGTTATGCTTAAGACATATGAGACATCAGGTCAAGTACATAACATTGCATACATGATAGATCCAATGGTAGAAGCATATGGAATCTTATTCGTGCGGTCTCGCTGATCCTGTGTCATTAGACACTGAGTCTTACTGATACTAATTCCATGTGACATTGGCAAGAATCCTCTCTTGGAATTTTGCATACTAAAGCTATTCAATACCTTATCAATGTATGTACTATGACTTAGGCCAACAAGCCTCTGAGATCTATCCCTATAGATCTTAACACCTAGAATATAGGCAGCTTCACCTAAGTCTTTCATTGAGAAACAATTCCCTAACCATGATTTGACATTTTGTAAAGTAGGGATATCATTTCCAATGAGTAATATGTCATCATCATATAGCACTAGAAAGACTATTACGCTCCCACTAACCTTCTTGTAAACACAAGGCTCATCTTCATTTTTGATGAAACCAAACTCTTTGATTGCTTCATCAAAATGAAGATTCCAACTCTGAGATGCTTGCTTCAATCCATAAATGGATCTTTGAAGCTTGCAAACCTTTCCAAAATTCTCAAGACTAACAAAACCCTCGGGTTGTGTCATATACACATCCTCAAGTAGGTTTCCATTAAGAAATGCTGTTTTGACATCCATTTTCTAAATCTCATAATCATAGTATGCAGCTATGGCGAGGAGAATCCGAATGGATTTAAGCATAGCAACTGGTGAAAAAGTTTCATCATAGTCTATACCATGTATTTGCTTGAAACCTTTTGCAACCAGTCTTGCCTTAAAGCTATGTACATTGCCATCCATGTCTATTTTCTTTTTGAAAACCCATTTGCACCTAATAGTCTTTAAACCATCAGGCGGATCAATCAAAGTCCACACTTGATTATCATACATGGACTGCATTTCTGACTTCATGGCTTCTAGCTATTTAACACGGTCAGGGCTATTCATGGCCTCTTGGTAAGATGTTGGCTCATTTTGATCCACAATCATCACATTATTATTATCAGTTAAAAGAAATCTATATCTCTTAGGGCTCTGATGTGTCCTACCAGACCTCCTCGGGCCTTGTGCTACTTGTGTAGGCTCAACAACTACTTGTTGATCAAGTTGAGATTCCATAGGTGGTTCAATGCTACTTTGTGGTTCTTGAATTTCTTCAAGTTGAACTTTACTCCCACTGGTTCCTTTAGACATGAATTCGCTTTCTAAAAAGACACCATTCCGAGCAACAAACACTTTATTCTCAGAAGCATTGTAGAAGTAATATCCTTTAGTTTCTTTAGGATATCCCACAAAAAGGCATTTGTCTGATTTGGGTGCCAATTTATCTGAAATTTGACGCTTCATATAAGCCTCACATCCCCAAATCTTAAGAAAAGACAAACTAGGTGACTTCTCGGTCCACATCTTATACGGTATCTTTTGAACCGCCTTTGATGGAACTCTGTTCAGTATGAACGCAACAGTTTCCAAAGCATATCCCCAAAAGGATATTGGAAGAACTGATTGATTCATCATAGATCAAACCATATCCAATAAAGTTTGATTTCTCCATTCAGACAAACCATTCCATTGTGGTGTTCCTGGTGGAGTTAATTGTGAGACTATCCCACAATCTCTAAGATGATCAATGAATTCTTGGTTTAAGTATTCACCACCTCGATCTAATCAAAGTGCTTTAATACTTTTACCAAGTTGATTTTGTACTTCATTTTTGAAAATTTTAAACTTTTCAAAAGATTCAAATTTTTGTTTCATTAGATAGACATAGCAATATCTACTGAAATCATCTATGAAAGTAATGAAGTACTGAAAACCTCCTCTAACAGTGGAACTTAATGGTCCACATACATCAGAATGTTCAAGGCCCAACAAGTCATTAGCCCTTTCACTATGTCCAGTAAAAGGTGTCTTAGTCATTTTGCCTAATAAACAAGACTCACATACTTCAAATGATTCATAATCAAATGAATTCAAAAGCCCATGTTGATAGAGTTTTGAAATGTGTTTCTCATTTATATGGCCCAAACGACAGTGCCAAAGATAGGTAGGGTTTAAATATTTAGATTTAAACTTCTTTGTATTAACATTATAGATGGACTTTTTATTTGTGTTTTCAATGTTTAGAACATAAAGACCATTCGTTCATGGAGCATATCCATAGAAAATGTTATCATGGCAAATGGAGCATTTATTATTCTTAATAATAAACTTAAAACCTTCCTTGTCCAAACAAGAAATAGAAATAATATTCCTACTCCTAGCAGGTGCATAATAACAATATTCTAAACTTACAACAAGTCCACTAGGCAAAGTCAACTCATATGTTCCTACAGCTAAAGCAACAACTCTTGCTCCATTTCTAACTCGTAGGTCTACTTCGCCTTTAGCCAAGATTCTACTCCTCTTAAGACCCTGTACATTAGTACAAATATGAGATCTAGATCCAGTATCTAATACCCAGGAATTAAAAGTAGACAAATTGACTTCTATAACATAAATACCTGAAGAAGTAGTCACACTACTCTTCTTCTTCTTTAGATCATCCAAATAGAGCTTGCAATTTTTTTTTCAATGACCAGGCTCATTGCAGAAAAAGCATACTCCCTCCTTTGGTGGTTTAGCCTTAGGTTCAGGATTGGGCTTGGGGTTAGGCTTGGGCTTCTTAAAGTCCTTGGGAGCCTTATTCTTGCTCTTACCTTTTCCTTTCCTTTTTATACCTTTCCCTTTATTAACCATCAGAACATCTTTGGTATTCTTGATGTTCTGTTCAGTAGTCTTAAGCATCTCATGCAACTCAGAAACAGTCTTCTCTATATTATGCATGTTGTAGTTCATAACGAACCCATCATAAGCATTTGGCAAAGATTGGAGAATGATGTCAACAGCCAACTCTTGGCTAATCTCAAGACCAAGTTTCTGCAAATGATCAAGATGACCCTTCATCTTCAAAACATGAGGACTCACTGAACCGCCAACAGTCAACTTGCACGAGAGTAATGCCTTTAAGGTGGCAAACCTCTCAATTCTTGCTTTCTCTTGGAACATTTCCTTGAGATGGCCTATCAAGGTATAAGCCCCCATTTCCATCAGTTGCTTCTGAAGCTCTGATTCCATGCTTCCAAGCATGAGGCAAGTGACATCAATAGAGTCATTAAGATGCTTACTATGAGCATCCTTTTGAGCTCTAGGAGCATTAGCAGCTGGTTCGTCAAGGATAGGTTGATCAAGGACATATTCCTTCCTTTCTTGCTTAAGAACAATTCTCAAGTTTCTGTACCAGTCAAGGAAGTTAGTCCTATTGAGCTTATCCTTCTCAAGGATCGTTCATAGTGACAAGTTAGATGTGGTGTTTGATGCCATTATCTACAACAAATATATACACAGAGTACTTAGCATTTTATTAAACAATTTTAATGAGGCATAATTTAAATAATTTAAATCCTACTAATTTTATCAAATTAATAACCCTCAATATTAATTTGGCAATTACAACAATTGTAATTTTAGTGGGCCAAGATCCATATTTCACCTCACTTTAAGTAAGCTTTGGCTTATCACCTAATGTTTGGTTATTTAGATAGGTAACACTTTACCAATTACATCTTATGTAACTATTGGATAAATATGGGATTTGACATCACATGTCCTGGCAAAATAAAATCCCATCTAATGCCCTAGGTCTAAAACCATTTTGATAACCTAGTTAAGTCTAACCATTTCAAACATATGGATATCACTATTATCCATCTTGTCTTACCTAGATAGCTTAACACACCTTGCTTTGGTAGAACCTATGTTTAGCAAGCCAAGTCTTGACAAGTGTTGAATTATGGAAGGCATTTTAATGACTAAATATTAAGTGAGGGTTCTACTTTTTTTTTATTTTATTGTTTATTATTATGTCGCATCACATACATAGCATACATAGCATCATATACATAGCATCACATATATTGCATAATAATAACACAATAAGAGTGTCATAGCATGACCCAAATCTAGATTGATCTTCATAAGCCAATATAAAGGTTAATGGTCAATTCTAAGTAATCTTCATCTCTATGGATTTCTTTAGATTGCCACGAACGGACTCCATCTTGAGCCTCCATCTTGGATCTCTATCTATCTTGATCTTGGGCTTTGATTTTACATTACAAATTGCAATCTAAACTATTCTATTTCTACTAAATAAATAAATAAATTACAACAAATTGAAAAACGACACGCAGGTCGTATTTAAAATTACAAACCCAAATAAATTAAATAAAACCTGCCAATCACATTGGTATAAAGGGCCATGCTATGTACCATACAATTCACTAAACACATAAACATAATAATATAATTTCATTATAGTTAAATTTTTATTATGACCAAAACAATATATGTGACGAATCAATTTGGGGTAAAGGGGCAGCGCCCCTTGCGGGGTCCCAAGGGTAGCGCCCTTGGCGACAGTCTCGCTAGTTGGTTAGCGGGCGGGGGTCAAGGGGGCAGCGTCCCTTACGGGGGCTCGAGGGCAGCACCCTCGAAAGGTAAATGATTTACCTTACTCATTTGAATGAGTTGCTACCTAAATCCATTAATCTTCATTAATCAGATTAGCTAATCTGTTCATAACAGAATAAATTAATCACTGTTTAACACTCAAATAGATTCATGAAATTTATTGATCTATTCTAAACCAATCATCCTTGTTTAATAATTAAACAGACCCTATGATATTTCTTAAGCTGTTCAAAACAGATTATCACTATTTAACATTTAAACAGTTTGCTACCTTAACAAAATCGAAACCTGATTTATAGTATATCGTTTAATCATCTTGAAACAGATTATTAGATTCTTGTTAAATTGTAATATTAATCAAATTAACAACAACAGGTTACAAGAAACAGTAAACGTATTAATCAAATTAACATGGTAAAAATGTTTAATCAAATAAAACCTCAAACACATTAATCTAATTAATGCATAAATCGTATTCATGCATATAACATATACACAGAATCATATAAAATCAATTTAATCAAATTTGCAAGTTTCTCTGATACTACTATTGGGTTTTGTTGGATTTTGTGATTCAAATAAGTAGCAAAAAAATTAAAATTAATTCATACAAAACCCTAGCAAGATCTATGCAACTTGATTAAATTGATAGGAAAGTCATAGAATCTTATTAGGATAACAAAAAGGGCAAGATTTCTAGAAGGAAGAGAGCAGGTTCACTCTGATGACACCCTAACTCGAGCTTTTTGTATTTAAGATCAGATTCAGATGTTGTTACCTAGAGCAACATCCTCTACAGGTATCCACATGAACAGACTCTCTTAAAAACAAATTGGTGTGCTAGCACACTCTCCTTTGCGTTAAAATGACTCTCTTTAATTTTTAGGGTTTTTAATCTTCTCGCCTTTTAGAATAACAAAACGCCTTCTTTCTTCTTAATTTAGCTAGAAACCCTAAAACTAGATATATATATATATATATATATCTTATATATATATATATATATCTATTGACTTCAAGATAGAGTCAGATTAAAATTAGGGTAAACTGTAATTAGAATATGATTCAGAGAATTTAGATAATGTCTGTAATTCGAATATGATTTAGAGAATCTAGATAATATCAGATTCAATGAACCTAGACATATCTAGTACATCGAATCTGGACATTATCAGGTTCATTGACCCTAGACACAGTAAACCCAAAATTTGTTTTTGGTTTGTTCTAAGTGTGTGACCCTGTAGGTTTACATAATATTGGTAGTGGGCTTAAAATTCTGTTTTTGGCCCACAAATCATAAGCAGCCTCTAGCAAGACATTATGATTACTCAAGTTATGTGAATGTCAATAATCCGACACAACCTAATCTACAATAAGTATTAAAGTCCTTTTGTTACTAAACACCTTGATTGAACATAAGCCATGGTTTATGTCACCCTTATACTATTCAATCATATTATTTCTCGATCTTTAATAGACTGATGTTGATAACCCTTATCAATTCATTCCAGTGTGGCCATACATTTTTCTTTAGACTAACTTATCGAGGGGCCCATAGATATCTTTTTCATAATAAATGAGGGACAAATTCCTTCTTAATCACTCATATTCCTCATATGATTCATTCTATATCCAACAACAATCCATTCCATCATCCTGTTAAAGATAATATTAGAATGTGTTAAAATATAGAACTTGTCATGTAGGAAACAATGGTAATTTCAGGTCAGAGGACTAGGATAATACTATTGTAAGGAGAATCATTTATGACAATTATCTATGCAGTATTCTCATAGCGGGTCGATTCAATACATCATTTCTCAAAAATTGTATCTATGAGTTGAGTTAGTATCTCATACACATGATTAGTAAAACATAATCATTAGTTAAACTTCATACTAGTCTTCATTCATTATTATCCCAATAATAATGACCGACTAGGGATAATTTAGAATAGAATTCAAATTTCACCTAAGAGTTTTACTATCAAGTCATATACTTGATAACCTTAGGTAGAATTAACTATTCATGAAATTAGAATAAAAAACAATAATGAAAATGCTTCTTTATTAATAAAATGCAAATGTAACAAAGTCAAAATGTGGTCATTACATAATTGGCCTAGGGCACATCACTAGCAAAAGGGCACATAAGTTGGTTCTTAGACTCGCTTAGATAAATTGTCAGAGACAAAGATTTAAGGCTTCAAGAATTTTCTCCATCATTTGTCTACACTTGGTACACAACTTTGACGTCGGGGTCCATATGCACACACGAAGATATGGTGAATTGCTTCTGCAAAAAATATTTCCAATGTGAGGAGAAAACTACCATCATCACATTAAGCAACACCTTATAAGAATAGGGAGAGCACTTGATGAACTAGGTTGGGAGGTTTTGGGACCTCCCCCTTGACTGCTATGATGGAAGCGTTCAAGAATCCCTAGTTAATATATGCATCAACAATATCATTTCAAATTTCATGTTGTACTTAGAAAACATTGGCATTAACAGATTTTCAAAGTTAATGGAGTGCGCTAGAAGAACCTCTTGAACAAAAGAAATTACATATAGGGATTGCGACTTAAAAGGGAAGGAAGGAAAACACTATACCAATTGGCTATTCCCGACAAGACATCAAGTTCATTGACACATGAAAGAAGAGAAAGGATGGTCCAGCCTCCAAACCGTGTACCAATGAAGAATTTCATGATATTCTCTACCAATGTTTTCAAGTTGGAGCCATACGCCCAAGACAACTGCATCAACTGCAAATAGAGGATGACAAAAAAATCCATGCTTTTGTCATCTTCATCAATGTATCCACCGCCCATCAATAGAATGCCAAGTTCACAAAAAGATTTTCCACACCAAGATCAACAACGGCACTCTCGTGCTACCACCCAAGAAGCAAACCATCAACTTGGACCTATGACCATGTCACAAAAGGAAAGAGACTTGTGCCATGGTAACTTACTTTTCAAGGAAAAGAGGAATAAGGGATCCAAATGAAGAAATGCACCATGGCAATGTGATTAGAAACCACCTGAGGTGATGACTGTGGCACCTGAAGGAGGCCTACCTAGAGAAGGCATTTAGGAGAAACATGGCTATCACAATAAGATATCTAAAAAAGAACACTCTTGACACGGACCACTCCAGCAAAGGGACTCTTAATGTAGATCATTCTATACCAGGCAAGGCCTATCCTTACAAAGCAACTCCTTCTACATTGATGTTCGATGCGGTATGTTTTGGCCTAGTCTCACCTAGTAGATTCTCCTTCCCAAACGTGTGTCCATAATGAGCCATCCTATCATGATATACCTGAGGTGCTGCACTCAAGCCAAAGACACAAACCTGGGGCTTTGATAAAAAATCACTCATGCGAGGTATCATGTCAAGTACGACTACCTTACCTTTTACTTTCTTTTAGGATTTCCTTTAAGAAGGATTGCTGTAGAATGGATTAATTTTAAGTATATGAAAACATGTTTTTTGGATGATGTACTAGGGAAGATATTTTGATTACTACTCTTTCTATTTGCATATGTATGTACATGTGTGAAAAATGAGCATAGTTATTATTAGGGCTCTTTCATCATGGGCCTTCAAACGTAAAGGGTGCGGACTTCATGGCTGCCTTTGATTGGCTCAAGTGTCCTGCCTTTCAAGAGTTGAGGTGGCAGCACATTGGATGATGGAAGCTTGTAAGTCTATAGTGATCATTCTAGCATTAGGAGAGGCTAAAACAGGTTGCTTAAGCTTGCCTTGTGGTGACCTTGGTTGGATTACAGCTAAACCTAGGTAACCCTGAGGATAGTCAAGTTTTAGGGCAATACTCATTGCGATTTAGGTTTTGTTGAAGATAAAGACTTTGCCAAAGGGGATTTCTAAGTGTGCGAGTAGTGTCAGAGAGGTTCATGAATAGTTATAGAGGAATTCCCTATGTACTTAGTGATAGGGATATGTCTATGGGGATTTGATAAGATGTTTGGGTACAATGATAAGGTTTAGTGGTCACATAGGTGAAATAGCTTCCTTTGGGAGGGCTCTGACGAGTGGAATGGCTTCTTGAGAGAGAGAGAGAGACTCCGACAGATGGGGTATTTTAAAGCCTAAAGAGAGCAAAAATGGTGAGTCTTTAATGGTGGTGTTGATGTTTCTTGGTTATTGGATTCCTTGTGGCTACTAAATGGCATGTTTTTGATGGAACTTTGTGGGATTTTTGTGTCTCAGAGAGGTAGCATATGGTCTTGAGCTTTTTTGGAGGTAACTGGAAAACATGGAGTTTTGAGTTCTTAGCGAATGGTGAATTAGGTTATGGCATTACTCCTCCTTGGTGGTTTAAGGATGGTGATGATGTTTATGGGTGCTTTGAGGTGGTTTGGAAGAGATTTAGGATGGTGGTATAATGGATAGAGCTTGGTAAATATGGTAGTTATGGAGTTTAGAGGTGGCCAGATTCTCTCCTAAAGGGTGATCACAGGTGAATAAGATGATGGAGATAAAGGGAAAGCATGGTGGTTGTGGAGGTTTAAGTGTTTTACTTTAACTTAGCTTTTTGATGGTCTGAGTTGTAAGGGTTACATTAGCTTCCTCTAAGGATAGTGAAGGGGGTATTTATAGGGGAAGAAGGACTTCTGGTTTTGTTAAGGGTTTTCCTTTTCGGGTGTCTAGTTGGGGAGAGTTCTTTGTTTGGTCACATGGAAGTAGCCATAAATAGCAATATCCTCTATGGGCGATTTTCCCTCTAGGTTTGAATTTTGGGTTCTAGCATGGGATTAGGATATTAGGAGCCTTAATGGCAAGCCAACTTAGGAGTGCCACTTTGGGTGGCCTGCCATAAGGGTACCTAAAAGGAGAGAGTTTTGTCTTGCCATAAAACCTTTTTTTGTTTTGGTCTTCATTTAGAGGCTATCTAAATAAAATATTTTCTTCTCTTTGTGAGAAAAAGAAATGGGAAAAGAAAATATGGATATTAACTTGGTCCAATGTTCTAACACTACCTTTGTCCTCTTCTTCTTCTTCTTCCTATGTAGGAGTTGACAAAATTTGTTTGTTTGTTTGTTTGTTTGTTGTTGTTGTTGTTGTTGTTGTTGTTTGGGCTTGCTAAGTCGATAGGGGTGGAGAAGAAAATGGGAAGAACTTTTATTTCTTGAGGACTTGGCATTTGGTGGAAAGGATTGGAAACAAGTGAAGAAGAAATTTTTTTTTCTTTCTTTGAGACTCTAGGCTTACTCGGTAGAGGATAATGAAATGAAGTAAAATTTGTGACACTCATCATGATCTCCCTTATATAGGACAAAACTTAATCTTATCCCTCCACCTAATCCATGATTAACTAGTCTACAAGTAGCTTGATTAGGCTTAATTTTAGCTTAAACTAAGCTTAATACTTCCCAAGATTGATGCCATAAATGGGTAGAGTAGAGTGTTGGGTTTAAGTAATATTGATTGCAAAAAAGACAATGATTATGGTAGAAGCATGATTTAAGGGTACCTTAAGCCTTTCTTGTAAGTATGCCTTAAGCATATAAATCTTATACTGTCAGCAACAATAAATTCAAATAATGGGAGATTTGATTACTTAACAGGTCTTTACCTATTTTTCAAATACTATGACATGCTAGTTACAGTGTGCACCAATATCGATCAAAGTTTAATCGCGTATCGATTTTGGCTACATTAAGTCTGAAAATTTACTTTGGACTTAATAAAAATCTAAACTTTAACTTTTTAGTTTTTAAACTCTGTAATGCCATAGTTTTTAATAGTGCCACTATCCTAGTTTGTATAGCATTTTTTGCCGATATAGTTACTCGCGTAGCTTTGTTTTTAAATTAATTGGCAATTAAGGATCTAATTTGTGGTAGAGAATTTCTTAGCACATTGCTAACTTAGTACTAACCCAAAAAATCTCATAATTAAATTTCTCGAGTTCTTTACAGATAAATTTCTTCTGCCTTAGTTGCACTGAAATCTATCAATCTCTTTATTAAATTACAATGGTTAATTAATTTAGCTATATAATCTTTTATAGAATTTTTGGAACAATCGCATGTTAATTCTGTAAATTCTTCAATCACGCATTTCATCTACAATGTTTCTAGAAAAATCTTTGATTTAAATAGGTATATTACACTATTTAATTCTACGAGTCCGTTTAGTAAATGGATTCAAATTAGTGATTTGATTTAAGTTAGTGTGATTTGAGTTAGAATTTGAGTAAGTGATTTGAATTGTTATCTGAATTCATGTTTGGATGTGCATTTAGTTTTTAATCTGAGTATGGAATAAAATTGAAATTTGTTTTTGGAAAGATAGTGAGAATAGTTTTTGATTTATTAACAAATTTAATAAAATCTTAATGTTAATGATCCTAAAAAATATACAATAAGGATCTTAATTTATTCCTCTCGTCACTAGGAATACAATGAAACAAGAATCATCTCAATTGGATATCAAATGAAGAAGTTATGATTTTTTTCCTCAACTATGGGAGAAAGTATTTTAGTTTTTACTGTAGTAAAGATATCCGAATATCAAAAGTTTAGGGGGGAGTGAGAACTCTAAAAACTTAAGTTTTTGATACTCAAAGGATTCGAATTTTCAGAGAAACAAACACGTATCTAAAGGATTCTTGATACTCAAATCTAAATTTAAGTCTATTGAGTCCAAATAATACTCGAAACAAACGGACCATACGATTTTCTTGGTCATTGTAATGTACCCCCTTTACAAATTTTCATCCCAAAAATTAGAATTACTCAGGGTAGTTTTTCCTCATATCTTCTTCGCATTTGCAAGTGGCTTCCCAATGTTGTGATTCCATCACAAAACCTTCACTAGTGGTATCACCGTATTCCTTAAGGTTTTCTCCTCACGAGCCAAAATATGAACTGGCCTTTCTTCAGGCAATAAGTTTGCTTAAACTTCAACCAGTTCTTGATGTAGCATATGCGATGGATTAGGTGTGTACTGCTTTAACATTGACACGTGGAAGACGTTGTGTATAGAAGTGAGCTCTGTTGGTATAGCAAGTCTGCATACGAATTTACCAATCCTTTTTAGGATCTTGAAGCCTATATATCTCAGAATGAGCTTCTTTCTTTTTCCAAACCTCATCACCCTTTTCATTAGTGCAACCTTTAGAAAAACAAAGTCTCCTACTTGAAATTCTAAGGGCTTACAATGCTTGTCTGTGTAGCTCTTCTGTCGATTGTGGACTATCTCTAGTCTCTCCCTAATTTGTTTCACATCCTCTGTGGTTTTTCTAATGAAGTCCATGGTCTCTAAATATTTCTCTCCAAGTTCATGCTAGGAATTGGGGATCTATACTTTCTTCCATAAAGAGCTTTGAAAGGCGCCCTGTCTATTGACGCATGGTAACTGTTGTTGTAGCAGAACTAGATTAAGGGTAATTTCTTGTCCTAGTTTCCCTAAAAATCCAACACATAAGCTCTTAGCATGTGTTCTAGAGTTTGAATAGTCCTCCCAGACTGGCCATCAGTTTGTGGGTGAAACACAATGCTAAATTTTAACTTGGAGCCCATTGCTTCTTGTATGCTTTTTCATAATCTAGAGGTAAATCGATCGTCTCTATTAGAGATGATAGATTTTGGAACTCTATGCAACGTCACTATCTTTGATACGTATAATTCCACTAACCACTCAACAGAATAACTAAGTTTAATAAGTAAAAAGTGTGCAGACTTAGATAGTCGGTCGATAATTACCCAGATTGCATCGTTGCCATCGGAGGTCCTAGGCAACCCAACTACAAAATCCATCGTTATTTGCTCCCATTTCCATTCTGGAATGTTGACCTTCTATAATTCCCCTACTAGACTGTGATGTTTTACCTTTACTTTCTAACAAGTAAGGCATCTTGTTACAAATTCTACAACATCTTTCTTTATTCTAGTCCACCAAAAGTTCTGTTTTAAATTCATATACATCTTGGCTGCTCCTGGATGCACAGAATAGGGGGTTTTGTGTGCTTCTAAAAGGATCTGTTTCTTTATTTCTTCATCATCGGGTATGCATATCCTACCTTTGTGATGAAGTATGCCATCCTTTGAAAGGCTAAATTTGGTTTCTTTTCCCTCTAGAACCTCTTCATGTATTTTAACTAAGGTAGGGCCAAGTTCTTGACTGCCTTTCATGTGCTTAAGAATGGAGGGTTGGAGCATCAATGCTAACAATTTTGTCAAAATCAACTCGATTCCAAAGTCGTTGATATCCTTCTGTAGAGGCAGGGATAGAAAATTGATTGCCATAACTGTTACTACAGATTTTTGACTCAATGCATCAGCCATTTTGTTTGCTTTCCCAAGATGGTAAAGGATTTTGTAGTCTTAATCCTTCACTAGCTCCAGTCATCTTCATTGCCTCATGTTCAACTCTTTATATATGAAGAAGTACTTGAGACTTTGATGGTCTATATAGATTTCATATTTGCTCCATACAAGTAGTGTTGCTATATTTTCAGCACGACAACCACCGTTGTGAGCTCTAATCATACATCAGGTAGTGTATCTCATGTCCTTGAGTTGTCGTGAAGCGTAAGCGACTACTTTTCCTCCTTGCATAAGAACAACTCCTAACCTAAGTTCGAAAACATCATTGTAAATTACAAAATTTCCTTCTTTAGCATCAGGAATTGTCAAGACTGAAGCACTCATGAGCCTCCTTTTCAACTCCCTGAAGCTTTCTTCGCACTTATTAATCCATTTGTACTTCTTCCCTTTTCGTGTAAATGCCGTGAATGGTGTCATTGGCTTCAAAAATCCTTCGACAAATCATCGATTAGACCTTGTTAATCCGAGGAAACTGCGTATCTCTGTCACACTTTTTGGGGTTGGCCACTAACTCATTGATTTAATCTTTGCAGGATCTATAACAACTCCTTCCTTGGATACCACATGTCCTAAAAATTGTACATTTTTTAACCAGAATTAACACTTTGAGAATTTGGCATACAGTTGATTCTATTTTTAATAGCTGTAGTGCAATCTTTAAGTGATCCTTATGTTCTTCTTTCATCTTGGAGTTGATCAAGATATGATCTATGAAAACGATGATAAACTTGTCTAGGTAGTCCTTGAACACTCTCTTCATCAAGTCCATGAATGTCGTGGGGGTGTTGGTCAAACCAAACAGCATTACAAGGAACTCTAGTGTTCGTAATGAGTCGAAAAGCTATCTTTGACACATCACCTTCCTTGATCGGAAGCTGTGGTATCCAGAATGTAGATAGATTTTTGAAAAATAGGCAGCTCTCTTCAACTGATCAAATAGATTGTCGATTCATAGAAGCGGGTATTTGTTCTTAATTGTGATTTTGTTCAGCTCTTGGTAGTCAATGCTCCATGGTGAGTGGCTTGGGCGAATGAAACCCTTGTCTAGTAGCTCTTGTAGTTACACCTATAGCTCTTTAAGTTTTGTTGGGGCCATTCGATAGGGTGTCTTAGAAATTGGTGCTGACCCAAGCATCAATTCAATTCTAAATGAAATTTCTCGCTGTGGTGGTAGCCTTGGCACTTCCTTTGGAAAAACTTCTATTAAGTTTTTGACCATTGGAACATCTTCTAGTCTCGATTTACTCTCCTTGGATTTATCTACGAAGTTAGCTAGGTATCCTTGGCATCCACTAGCCAACAACCTACTTGGTTTCATAGCGGATATTATTGGCATCGATTGCTTCTATGGTGTTCCCGTATACGTAAATTCTTCTTCTTCAGCAAGGTTGAATGTGACCTTACGGCACCGACAATTAATGATTATGTTGTATTTTCCCAGGATGTCCATCCCCAAGATAATATCGTAATCATTCATATAGATGATTATCAAGTTTACAAATAGTTCCCGTTCACAAATAATTACCGGTACATTTTGTAGCCAGTAATTCGACATCAACCTTTCCTAAAAGGGCAAAGCAATCGTAATTGGTTGGTTAATTCTATCACCACCGCTATCTAGATGCTTGGAAAATTTAGTTGATACAAATGAATGCGTTGCTCCAGAATCAAACAAAGCATATGCATTGTGATTGGCTATAGGAAGCTGACCTATCACCACAGTGGAGGTTCTAGCTTCTATATCATTTTTGGTGTAGGCATAAATGCAAGCTTGTAGCTTTGGAGCTTCTAGTCTTCCGTGAGAGATTGATGGTCCTTCAACCCTAGCCTGAACTGCATGTAGTTGGTTTGTTGGGGCTTTTTGTTGGTTCAGCCCTGATTGATTTTGAGGGTTGGAATAATAATGTTTAGCATAGTGTCCCTCCTTGCCACAAATATAATAGCGGTTCGATCTTGCCCTACATTTTCCCGGATGCCTCTTTCCACACTTAGAATAAGTAGGGTTGCTGTTGTTACCATTCCTAGCATGGTTTCTTTTCTATGGCTGGCCTTTCTGGTTGCCTTGGTTGGGGTTACCCTTTCTCTTATTATTACCCTACTACCCATATTGCTTGTCACCCTGGCCGTGGGTATTACCTTGATTCTCCTACTGAGATTTTGGATTTTGTTTCCCTTTGGCCTTTTTTTTTTCTTAGCCTTAAAAAACTTGGCTCTCTCTTCTCTGTTGTGAGTTACCTAATATTTAGCACGAATTGCTCGACGGATGCAATCCTTTACAGATTTGGGAGGTTCGCTTCCACTGCTGACTACCACAGCGATGTCAGACCTAAACATCTTCATCATCATCCTTATCTCGTCCCTTTCATTGATCACCATAAAAGGGCAAAGTCAAGCTAGTTGCTTGAATTTTCATACGGCATCCTTCACTGACATGTTACCCTGACAAAAATTATTAGACTCATCCTCTTGGCCTACCATGATGTCCATATTGAAATATATCTCGTAGAACTCATCAACAAAATCTCGCCAAGTCATCTAGTTAACACACAGAAGGCAGATAGGACCCTCTCTTGATCATTCAATCTCATAAAGTTTAGCACCACCTGAACATCAATGAACCAATTGTCTGCCTCTATGCTGTCAGTGGAACCATCAAACTCTGGTGGCTTAAAACGTCAAAATCTCTCTAGTATTGTGTCCCATCGCATGGTTGCTATTTGCGGATCTCCTTGTCCTTTAACTAACTCAGGTCCTATGGGTAGTATTTCTGGATTATTTGGTTCTTCAACGACTAGAGGATCTTCTAGGGCTGGTGGAATCTCTTAGTTGATATGTCCTTCCACTGCTAGAGGGTTTTGTAGAGCAGGCAGATCCTCTTGGTTTGGTACTCCTCCACCTAACGGTGCTAGGTTTTGCTACTCTAACTGCTCACATAATGCATTCAGCTCTTGCTGCTGGGCTAGTAGCTATTGCCTTATCTCGATAATCTGTGCTATCATATCATCTTCTTGAGGCCGTTGGGCCGCTTGAGCTCGTGGTCTAACCATGGACCTATCGTAAATGAATAAAATTATGTAGTTTCTATATTTATGTGGATAGATTCATATTTATATCATCATGAATGATTACTCATTATAATAATGCTAAAACATCTTATCATAATACCCATTGCATGATTTTGTATAAACATAAACTTTCAATCATAACCTTTGAGAATGTGAATAACTTCTCGTAGCATCATGCATATTCATTCATAAATTTGTAAGAGTTTATATATATCATCACTAATTGGGAGTGGACTAACCATTCCCTAGTTCATCAAAAGCAAAATATATCCTAATGAGAATGGCCTACCAGTTCTTATAATACATCAAAGGCCATGGTAACATCTAGTAAGAATGGCTACCACTTCTCATCGTACATCTAGATAAAGTAACAAAAGGAGTCATCTACAAAATTGCAAACTAACAGCAAAAATCCCTATTCATCGGATGACATCCCTAACTTGGCATCTGACTCGTCCTCTATGAACTCATCATCCTTGAAAAACTCATCATCAAAGGGGTCCTCTTCTTCGATAAACTCGTCGTCACTGGCTCTAATGATATGCTTAGGTAAGGGCTGATCGTCTATACCATTGAGGTTTGCTCCAGGTATGTACTCAAGACCATCATCATCGTTGTCATCATCATGTGCTCCCAGCATATACTCATAGTTAGGGAGCTCATCATCATCTTCATCATCATGAGAAGGTTCCTCAACTACACGCTGACCTTGTTGTGTAGCTACCACATTAGCTTGATGTTGTTGCTACTCTCCGCGCACGATCTCTGTCAAGAAGTGTTGGATGCTCTGATATTGTCCAGGATATGGCACTCGCTCTCGTACCTTAGGGGTACACCTCTCCAAGCAAGGGCTTGAATCTCTAACGCCAGAATAATGTGTGGAATGTTAGGTAGCATGGCGTCCTTAAACCTCTAGCAGTAATGTACCATAGATTCTCTCTTGTAGGCATCCCAAATGTTTGCCAGGGCCTTGTAGCGTCTTAAGCACATGTCATCCTATATAAGAGGATTCCTAGGCTCCTTGGGTATTGAATCTATACCACCTTGTACTATCCCATATTCAGCTCTTACTTGGTCCTTGAACTGATTCCAGTCTAGCCATTGGTACTCGACTCCCAACCCAAGCCACCAATCTAAAGTAGGGCCTCTTAATCTTGTGATGGCTAAGGACACTCATAGCCACTCTTCAATATGGCATTGGGCAAATATCTCATCTAAATCATTGATCCACTCAGTCAGCAGGAGTGGTCAATGGATCCCTACAAAGGTACCGGGCACCATATCCCAGAAGGTGACTGTTGCCTTACGATCAGCATCAATTTGGCATGGATCTACTAGTTTGGCCATCGTCTACTCTAAAATATTAATAAATTAAATTTAACATAAAAATTTATAGCTCAATAGCACAAATAAATTCTAACTTACTTGGATTGTGGCTTAGCAGACGCACAACAATGTGGAGTAGGATAGTAGGATACCCGCTTTGATACCAACTGTAACGACCCTCTTTACGTAGCCGCTACTTAACTTCTTAAACATACTATTAGTTATATCTCTAAATTTTGTGGAATATTTTTTAAACCATCCTTTAAAAGTTAACTTTACTAATTTTATTTTAAAACTATTTTTACCGTTTTGTTGCAACAAACTAATTAATTAGTAACATAGCGGTAATTTCAAAACATATTTAGTAATGAAATTTTAAAGTTATCTACAAGGCACATGAGTTATAGTCATCAAATCAATCATCAAAACATAAGTAAAAATCTAAGCACACGGTATCCATTTCCCATATCTCCACTCTAATCATCAGCTGCTTCGCCACGATCTATAAGGCATTACTGATAGGTTGTTTACCTACAACATGAATATTCTTGGATGAGCTTTTGCTAACTAACAGCTGTGGTCTGACAATTCACTCAGCAGATGGCACAACAACAAACTCAACAATAACTGCCCCTACTCTCTCTCCCCTAGCCTAGGAAGACTAGGTTAGAGGTTAAGCAGGGCAGAAGAGCTACACCCAAGACCACACAAACTCAGAGGAAATGAGAAAGACTACCAAAGGTATCTCCACAAACAGTAGGCTTCGGGGAAGGTTAGATCAACCCTAAAATGGGTCGAGGCTATTCCTAGCAAAGCTTTCGAGCATCCTATTTGACAGGCTCGGGTATTAAGGAGATCGCTATCCCCAAGACAAGTAAGATGGAAAAGGCAATAGGGTTGAGGGTGGAGCTCAATACAGGGTAGAACTACCCAAAGATACGAGCAGTTGCCAATTTTGAGCTTTGTAACATCAGATAGACCAAATCCGCAATAGCCATTTTAGAGTCGATGAAGGCGTCAGCCTGACCCACTATTCACTGACACTATCATACGGGCCCTTATGCCTCACAAATTCAAGGTCTTGCAAATCAAAGCTTATGATGGGATGACTAACGTTGATGAGCATAGGAGCTGTATGAGGTCACATACTGCTCTAGAATACCAGCGACGTAGCAATATGCAAGGCGTTTTCACTCACCTTGACTGGACCAACTCGACAGTGGTTCCAGTGCATTGAGTTAGGCACCATCACTTCGTTCCGCTAGCTATCTGATGCCTTTTTGGCAGCCTTCACCACAACCAAGACAAGGAAAAAGGAAGTGACCCACCTCTACGTCGTCAAGTAGGGTGACGGGAACGTCAAAGACTACATCAACCATTTCACCCAAGCGGTGCTATTGGTAAGGCATATCAAAGATAACACCTTGAACCATGCATTCATAGAAGACCTCAAGGATAGTAACCTAATTTGGTAGCTCACCCTCAAGTAGCCGAGCACATTTTCTAAGATGCTTAGCTATGCTTATAGGTATGCCGATGCGATTGAGTACATGAAGAGTCGCCAAAAAGGCAAGGGCAGCAGCAACAGGAACAATAATGGAAATAGTAAACTCGTAAAACATTTAAAGCAGCATGTAATCATTAAAAATGCATGTATTGGCTAAGAATGCATGAACTGAATTATGCTTAGTTATGAACTTGTCTTATTATTAATTGGACCTGAGTAGTCATACCGATTGCCCACGATCAACAGGATTTTAGGGTTTGCAAGGTCCTAACAACACCGTGACCAATTATAATTTATTCTTTTTTTTAACATGGAGCCTCCCTATAGGTCGAGAAGTTGGTAAGACTTTCGTGGTTAGTTCTTCATTAAAGTTTCACTACTTATTTTAGTGAACATGAAATATGACATGGCGTATCATACTTAAACCTTAACATGCTTGCAAAATATTGAAAACCTTTATTTTAAACTATCCATACTGTAGACGAGATTCCTACTTACTTGTATCAGTGAAGTGAACTCCCCTATCAATTATGAGTTCCTCTTTCTCTACTGAAATAAATCTGCACAAACATCCATTAAGAGTGTGTAAAAATTTCCTATTTTAGGCTATTAAATTTTAGCATAACCACAAGAATTTGATCATTTTGTTATAATGCAAATTCCTTTATCAATTGGTCATGAGTTTCACTATTCTATTACAAGGATTATTTTTACTAAATTCTCATAAGATTCAAACTTTTCCTTAATTGCCATTTGTTCGTATCCAAGTTGATAATTAATTATATATCATCATTTAATCCATGAGCTTCAATCCACTAAATTAGTCACTCTTGAATTCATAATTCTTATCTTAAGTCCTAATTGGGCTTATTTTAAATTCGTTTCATGGGCTTGCGATTTTAAGTTTGTAAGCCTGACAATGACATTATAACGTCTTATAGATTGGACTGATAGACTGTGTTTTGAGCGGCTTTTTTTTTTTTTTTTTACTAGAATGAGCATTGGAACCATACCTAACATCGTGGTATTAAAGCTCTATCGTATCCAGTTTTATGCTTGTTGAATTAAGGTTCAAATGAAAAACTATTAAAGTTTTTCTTTGAAATTCTTACCCGTTTAGCTTGAAACTTTAAATAAAAATCGCTATATAAGATAATACCCGAAATTGTTAACCCACTAAATCTTGGGCCTATATAACCTCCCTAAAACACTGTAATTTCTTGGTTTAGTGAAAAATCAAATTTTAAGGTTACGCAATCTTTGTTTGTAAAAAAAATAAGGTACCAATAGAGTAGTTTTGAAAAATTTATATAAAATCATATATTAAGCACAGTTTTTTTTTTCTTTTGAAGTTTTTCCTCCATTAGAGTCACTCGTTTTTAAGAGTGTGCTTTAATAATTTTTCTTGTTTGCTCTAAAGTACCGGTTACCATTTTTTTTCTTGACAAAATTGTTTTCTGATTAAAACTTTGAAATTTTTACCGATTAAAAAGTTTTGACTGTTTTTATATATCCAATTTAAAGTCCAATTTAGAAATAGATTTTCATAAAACTTTCTTCATGAAAGTTCTTCATTTTACTACAAACTTAAACTTTTATGTTTGGCAAAAATTGTAGTTCAGACTCGAAACAACCTGAAAATTTAAAACAGTTTTATGCACAAAAATGTAGTTTTTGGACTGTTTTGGAATACTATAAATAACCGTATTTTAGAGGTAGACTTTGGAGAAAATTTCTCCACAAAAGTTGTTCTTCTTGTCGAAATCTAAAATTTTCATGTTTGAAAAAGTGTAAAATTTAGACCTGAAATGGCCTGAAAATGGCAAAAATTCCAGCAGTGTTGGAAATGTTTTGGATTGCTTTTACAAACTATTTTAAACAGTTTTAGGAGCTATTTTTAGATAGTTTTTGGAACTATTTTAGGCAATCTCTAAAAACTATTTGGTAGGCTTATTTAGAGTTAAAACTATGTTTTTTTTATAGTCACAAGTTTTTTGTTCAAAACATCAAAAATTAAAAGTCCTGTGTTCGGTAAAGTTTTAAAAATTGATTCTAAGGCCTCCATTTATGCATTTAAAATTTGTAAAAAAATTTTCTACAAACCAAAACTTGCAAACCCTAAGATGCATATGTTAACTACTTGCATATCATACAAGCACAAGCCACACTTAACAACACATAATTAATTATTACAACATATTTCCTCACCCAATCAACAAATACATCGTAAACTTATAAATTTTATCCTTAAGGAAATTTATGGAAAAAGCATAGATTACTTACCTTTGATGACAACTCTTAGGTGAGTGATCTTAAAACTTCTAGCTCCATTCTTTCTTCCTCTTGGATCAACATAAAACAAAACTTCATCATATAAAAACCTAGTTTTGTTTTGGTCTTCATTTAGAGGCTATCTGAGTAAAATATTTTCTTCTCTTTGTGAGAAAAAGTAACTGAAAAAGAAAATGTGGATATTACCTTGGTCCAATGTTCTAACACCACCTTTGTCTTCTTCTTCTTCTTCTTCCTATTTAGAAGTAGATAAAATTTGTTTGTTTCTGGTTTTTTTGTTTCATGGGCTTGGTAAGTCAGTGGGGGTGGGGAAGAAAATAGGAAGAACTTTATTTCTTGAGGACTTGGTATTCGATGGAAAGGATTGGAAACAAGTGAAGAAGAACATTTTTTTTTGAAGAAGAAGAACATTTTTTTTTCTTTCTTTGAGACTCTAGGCTCACTCAGTGGAGGGGAAATTGGAGGATAATGAATGAAGTTAAATTTGTGACATTTATCATGATTTCCCTTATATAGGCCAAAACTTAATCTAACCCTTCCACCTAATCTATGATTAACTAGTCTCCAAGTGGCTTGATTAGGCTTAATTTTGACTTAAACTAAGCTTAATACTCCCCAAGATTGGTGCCATAAATGGGTAGAGTGAAGTGTTGGGTTTAAGTAATATTGATTGCAAAAAGGACAACGATTATGGTGGAAGCATGATTTAAGGGTACCTTGAGCCTTTCTTGTAAGTATCCCTTAAGCAGAAAAATTTTATACTATTAGCAATAATAAATTCAACTGACAGGAGATTTGATTACTTGATAGGTCCTACCTATTTTTCAAATATTGCGACACGCTAATCATAGTATGTACTGATATCGATCAAAGTTTAATTACGTATCGATTTTAACTACATTAAGTCTAGAAATTTAACTTGAACTTAATAAAAATCTAAACTTGAATTTTTCAGTTTTTAAACTCTAAATACCATAGTTTTTAACAGTGCCACTATCTGAGTTTGTATAGCATTTTCTGTTGATGCAGTTACTAGTGTAGCTCTGTTTTCAAATCAATTGGCAATTAAGGATCTAATTTGTGTTAGAGAATTTCTTCACATACTGCTAACTTAGTATTAACCCAAAAATTCTCATAATTAAATTTCTTGAGTTCTTTATAGAGAAATTTCTTCTACCTTAGTTGCGATGAAATTTATTAATCTTTTTATTAAATTACAATGCTTAGTTAATTTAACTATAGAAACCTTATCGAATTTTTGGAACTGTTACATGTTAATTCCATAAATTCTTCAACCACGTATTTCATACACAATATTTCAAGGAAAATCCTTGATTTAAATAGGTAAATTACACTATTTGATTATATGATTTTCTTGGCCATTACATGTAATACCTTTAATTTAATAATATAAAACCATTATCATCATCATCATTTGGACCCTCAATATATTATAATACAGTCACCGAAGGTAACATATGATGCTTATGTTATCAAGGAGAACAGTCTTAGTAACAAAAGAGATTCCAACTGATTACAGATACATAGCCTCCTTAACTATATTTGTTATAGCCACCTCACACTTAGTAAGTCCTGAAAAGATGAAAATATAGGGGAATGAGCGACAACATGCTTAATATGAAAAACCATTACTTACCTTTAGGTTTTTATCATTGCCAGATTAAAGCCTGCATGGTTAGTTAGTTCATAACATTATTCATCAATATTATCATTTTCATTTCCAATGGATACCCTATGATCATTCTTACCAAATTCCATACATATATAAATATGCATATTAGTTCATGATTTAATAAAGCTCATCTGTATCCACCGTGCAATAGAGTATCATATCACTCAACTCAATGAAGCCCAAATGGACATGCTTGGCCACCCTACAATCATTCCAAGGGTGTTTGGTGAGGGGACATCAAGCCCTAGATCCTCACCAAGTCGATTTCTATATAGTGCATTTTGGGACTTTTAACCCTAAGGAGCTCATCACCTTCTCCTATTTTACCTTTTAGGGTATTCGTGCCTAAGGACGTAACCGTCATCCTCTTCACATCTTACCATATCTTTATAATCAATCATTATGTATATAGAGTTAGTTTTCCTAACCATGCTTCTAAATTTATAACAACATATGTCAAATCAATTTATTCCTCGTTATATAATACATGAAGAGTTCATGTCATTGTCTTATGAGTGATATTCATATAGGAGCAGTTCAACATACATATTTATCTTGCAATGAAATAATAAATTTTTAATTCCATAAAAACCTCACAAAAGATGAGTAATAGATTCCCTATCTCTTAGCAAATACAATGCTGATAACTTTCAACTCATGATACCAAGTTCACTACGTAAGCTCTAAGTACTTTATTATCCTACAACGCATAAAATAACTATACTTTAACTTAATTCCTATTCTATAATCATGTACCATCTATTCTTATCAGTGTGCCATAATCATTAATATAAAATCTTGGAACATTTTTAACACAAAATGATAAAAAACAAATGAGTTTGGATTGACCAATCAGCCTGTACATTAGTTACTTTCAGCCTACTTAACAAACTACACATTTCAGACCTCTTTGTCGGCTTGTTGATCTGTGAGGTTTGGCCTACCAGTTTGGTAGAGTTCAGCCTGTCGATCTATAGGGTTAGCCTTACCAAATATGGCAATGTTTGGCCTACCGTTTTGTAGGGTTTGGCCTGTCGAACCTGCCAACAGGTCCGGCTTGCCGATTGACAATCTGGTTCACTGACAAAAGAATTTCTGAAAATCTAGTTTTTTCATTTTTGAAGGTTTCAAACTTTACAATTTAATCTACCCTTTTTATCAATTTCCAAGACATAGAAAATGCATAAAAACTATGAAACATTACACTTAAACTCACGTAGATCATTTCTTAAACACACGTAGATCATTTTTCTTAAAATTTTTATACTCAACATTCAAATCTCAACCAAAAATAAAAATATTTCAAAACTAGTTCAAAAAACTCATTTTAAACAAAGATCTATATAAATCAAGCTTCAAAAATGTTGTATCATTACCCACAAACATCAAAAACAAATTTCTCATAAATCTCATGCTAAAACACGGATTTAGATCAAAGTTTAAACTTAGAAAACCTTACCTCAAGTTTGAAGAAACATAGTGATTTTGCTTGCAAAAATCCTTGATCATTAGTTTCTGATTTTGGAAGATCTAAGAAATTAACCTCGGATTTCTGTCTTGATTATCTTGAAGTTGGGTTGATGATCTTGATTTTGAAGCAAACAAGGGGAGAGGAAGAAGAGAAAACAAGAGAGAAAGAGAGAGTTAAGTAAGAAGAAGAAAATGGAAAAAAGAAGAAAGAAAAGGAAAAGAAAAACAAAAGAAAGGGGGACAAAATGAGATGGGAGTAGGAAAGATCAAGTCTTCATCTTAGACTTTTGGAGCAAATAAGGCCAAATGGCATTGTTATAATTAAATTAAAGTTCTAAAGGCATTTTGGTCAATATACTAAATAGGTATAGGAAATTTTTAGAAAATTTGAAAACAAGTGGAAATAAAAAATGGGAAATAGATTTTAGGTGAAATAAAAATTTTAATTGACACACTAATAATTAATTTAATTATAATGATACCTTTTAGGAAAATAATGGGTGTCCCAAAATCTCATATAATTCATAATTTGAAATTGGTGCACAATTTTCACAAGCCGTTTGTGACTCCTAACATTTTTGAAGACATCTACAACTTTCATGTTTTAAATTTTTTTTCAAAATCATTCATCTTAATGACATTTTTGAAAAAAAAAAAAGAACCAAATCAACATGTTTTAGCTTGTTTTGATAGGAATTCGAGCAGAATTCTTTCATAAAAGTTGTCCAAATCGACATTAACAATAAATCTCTTATTGAACTTGGAGAATGATTTGGCCTCTAAGGGCCTCAAACATTTAGATCTTTCAAAATAACCCTTAAACATACTCTTTGTGTCAAAACTTAGTTTATCTTACTTTACTAGGGTTTAATCTTATTTTACCACTTTTAAACATTTTTTCAAGTACTTAACGTATAAAAGAATCATGCCATATTGTTTTCTTTTCATGCCATGGTTAAAATCATTTCATCAGGCACTTAGTTTGCTTAAACTTGGTGTTTATAACAAAGTTTGCCACACTTTGTCTTTTTAACCTTAAACAAAAGTCTTTCATCTTTCTGTCATCATCATCATCCTTTTAGTATAGTATTTAATAGTCCCTTAAAAATGCCTTAGTCCAAAAAGATTACAAACCATAATCTTAACTCATGAAAATAACATATTTTTCAGGACTAGGGTTTAAGAATTTACCCAAGTTTTTCTAAGCTTTTTGATCTTCCTCTTTAATGCTTAAAACCCTGTTAATCTGCCTTGAAAATAATCACAACATAATCTAACATAACCTATATCAAAACTTTAAGGAGAAACACTTAAAAAACTAAAGAATAAAGTTTGGATTTTTACTTGAAAAAATTGCTTTTCCTTGATCCTCAATATTTGAACTTGTATCTAAAGTGGACTTAAGGTTGTTTTCTTGAAAAATATTTCAGGAAAAGGGAGGATCCATGGTAGTTTTCATGGAAGAGAAAATGGGTTCCTTGTACGTTTCATGGAGCAAAAGTAGTGGAAACAAAAAAAAAAAAATTATCTTTCAACTATTTCCTTAATCATGCGAAGTCTCACTTTTTGACTAAATTACAATTAAAAATTGCATTTAAAAGCATGGCTATAACCGGTTCCTCATAGGAAAAACATGGCCACCTTCAACCTTTTGGGTGGTACTAGGTGGGTCCTACATTAACTTCTTATGCAAAAATACCCTTAGGTATTTATAAAACTAAACTAGGGACTAAAATGCAATAATTCTTCCCCCTCTAAATGCCACATCCTGTTCTCCCAAAGGGAGATGTGAAAATTTTTCCATAATTTGCGTGTCTCCTAATGGGCCCCACATCAAATTTTTACATAGTCTAGGTTTACACTAATAATATCTTTTCTTATATTGTTAGTATTTTTCTCATAATAGCTCTCTACTATTTATAAAGTCCCATAACCTTCTATACCAATCTACATTCTCCAAACAATACATATACTGCTTAACTCTATACAATCCAATCTCTATACTACTAACCTTATGCAGTTTAATTTCTGCATTGCTTGACACTATTTCTATAATCCTTACATTGTATTATTCTTATATTATATAACTTTGTATTGCTTAACTATTGTGCTGTATATTTTTCATATTTCTATACAGTATTTCCTTTAAACTATATTTATGTCCTCAAATTTGTTATAATACTTTTTTATAACAGTTAAACTTTCTAGCTTGTTTTCTGATCATTCCTTCCTTTTTTAGGACTATGGCATGACTTCTAACTTTAAAAATCTCATTTTCACTTTTATAGAAATTTTTTTTATAACAATTGGATTTAAACATTAATCCTTGTGACATTTGATATGCTTTTTAAAATACCTAACAAGCTTTCAAACATAAAATTTAGGTCACAAAATTTGTGCATAAATTACTTAACATAATCCTTAATAATTGCATATGTAATACAGTAGAAATTCTCAGGTGTCACATATGGCACTTCGCCAAAAGTGACGCCATTAAAAGCAGGTTTGTATTAGATCTATTCCTTTAGGTGTTGCTTTGTCCTCGGGAGACACCACACATTGGGAGAAAACAACAAGTATCTAGGCACCAACTCAACCTTCGTCTCCCTTTCACTATGTCATGAGTCACGTATTGCCAAGTGTGTTAAGATCATCGAGAACTGAGACACACACCATTGCTCAAGTAGAAGAAGTGAGATGCGACCTTGTAGACCATTAGGATACCCAATACATGAGTCTCTTTATTATGAAAGGATAGAAATTCTGCTTGTTATCTAATTTTTTTTGTTTCCATATTTAACTTTTCATAAATAAATCAAATCACACTTATCTATAATAGAAATTCTAAATATAAAAACTTAGTAATCAAGCATTAGATTGCACATGGAATATTCCTCTATGTAGTGTGGCGCCACACACAATGGGTGGACACCACGTGTGTCTTCCAAAATTAATTATTTATTATTAAATAACATCATTATTTTAATAATTATAAATTAATCTATAATAAAATTAATTCTAAATTAATTATTTAAATTAATAATTTTGTTTGCCCAAACAATATTTACAAGGATCACAGGGGGACTAATGACCCCATAATTTCAAGTTCTAATAAAACCAATATATTAATTAAATAACTACTTGGAATTGCACTCTTTAAATTATAGAAATAAAATTACTTATTTCTTAGAGTCGTCCAATTGATATAGTTATTAAAAATAAGTCGATCATCCATAAATAATTCATAATTAGAGTTAGGCGTAATCCGTTAATGTCTCTAAGTACTTCTTTTTTCTTGAGTGTCAGTGATTCTCTAATGTAATAAATTCAATTTGAGGACAAAATCCATATTTTGTGCTGATCAAATCTTCTTCTCTAAGTTTCCGACTCCATAGTTAGATTAATTAGGTTAAAGTTTCCATCTCCGGGATGATTAGTGTGTTAGTCCATCTCTAGAAGCAATATTTTGCCATTTTTAGTTAGATGAATTAGAACCTAACACTAGGACAGAACGCTGTCGAAGGGGCGCACAAGATTCTAGAGGCATATCTGAGACTTCTCCAAGAGGCAAGTTAGACACAAGATTTAGTCAAATTTTTGTGATTTTTTTTTTTTTTTTGGGATTTTCTTGAATTTTTGACCAACACTTATGCTTTTGGGGGTGTGCTTTTACATGGCTAATTCTTAAGGATAAAACATGGGCCTCCTTGGATTAATTTCTTAAAAGAATGAGGAAAATAATAGATTTTTAAAACCTTATAAAGTAAATATCAGGTTTTGAAAATCTATTATTTTTATAAGGTTTTGAAAATCTATTATTTTCCTCATTCTTTTAAGAAATTAATCCAAGGAGAAAGTAAATATCAGGTTTTGAAAATATTTATATTAAATAGGAGATTCACAATGTGAATAATTTATTTACCGTGTAAAATAAAAATTGTTCACACTGTAAGCAAGGGGCAAATATATTATTTGCACCTTAAATCTAGTTAGAGTGTAAATTAAAACTATTTATTGTATAAATAAGAATTATTTACACTGTAAATAAGAAAGGTAAATAAATTATTTGTATCATAAAATTGTTAGTTATTGCAAAAATTTTTCAAAACCTGCTATTTATGACTTTAGTTTTGTAAAACTAACATTTATCATAATTTTTTTCAGTTTCTCCATTTTTCTATCAGTTGTTGAATTTTACCAGTTAATTTATACCCACAAGTGAGGTTAAAAATCAGATTGCTTTAAATTAAACAAGTGCACTTGCTTATTCATGATCCACCGAACCACAATTCATGTGAGTTCCCGAGTGTAGCTTGGTTCCACATGTCAAGTCCATTCACATGGAAGGATGGAATCTAGTATGACAACACCATGAACCTACTCTAAATGAAAGCCCATGATCAATTAAAAAAAAAAAAAAGTTGAGCACTTTGGCATTGATAACATTGAAATGTTTTTTTTATTGCTGTTGAGAGCTGATTTATCGTGACACGAGAGATAGTTCTCGAAGTTGAGGTATTGATCTTTACTAGACCACTGATGGTCGCCAAACATGAGTGATAATAGCCGATGATTTAGGAATTAATCTAGTCTAGTTGATTAGTTAGGCAACTGGAGTTGGTGGCGGCGGATGATCGTTGTAGATTCGTACAACATGATCTGAAAGATTACTCGTGATCACCTAATAGATTATTTGGTGTCTATGCTGGCAATTAACAGGGACGGTTTCGGCAAATTGTAAATTTCACATTTGAGAAGTGCTTTAAAGCTACAAAATTAAAACCATTCTTCTAAAGCTGAAAAAGAGATAAATAATATTTGGATTAACAATAGTTGGTGAGTCTTCATGTATATTATTTGTTAATACGTGATACATATTTAAATGTGACACAACTTAAATATATAATATGAGTAATAATTGTTCTATTTGGTATTTTTTGAAGTTTTGAAAATATTTTTATACGTTTTTTAAGACAAAAATTTTAAAAAAACTTTTAACACAATTTCAAAAGAATTCTCATTTTACAAAACAAAATCATTTTTATCTATTTTGAAAACACTATCAAATTGAGTCATTTAATGTAATATAATATTTTCAAATATAACATGAGTAAATAGATTTTTTAAAAGTACAAAATAACACATTTTTCTCATAATTTTTTAGATAGATTAATTTTGAGATGTGTTTAATAACATTATTTTAACTTACTAATTTTAAATTATTAACTTATAAAACTTTCATATATATATATATTAAGACATAAATAAAAATATATTACAATATAAAACTTTATAACTGTATATTAATTCTAATTTTTTAGTTACAACAGCGTTTAAAACAAAAGGGTAGTGGAGAGCCCAAATCAGCAGACAAAAACCAAAGACGAACGCAAGTCTCTTTTTTTTCCCCAGCAACCAGCAATGGCATCGTCGGCGTCGGGAAGCGTAACACCGCCATACCCAAGTGCTGCGAGAATTGCCGATTCCCCTTGTTATCCTCAATATTCTGCTTCTCTCAAATGTAACGTAACTCTTCCTAATCTTATTTTCCTCTTATCTATTTATCTGTTTTTGTTTTTTCTTTTCTAATTCTTTCGTAATCCTTGCCCCAAATATCAACTCTCATCCGAAAAGCCAATGGTTTTCCGTTTGTATTAAATTTCTTGGATCCTTTTTTCTTTCGTGCGTTTTCTGTAATTTTTTATCGTTATTTTCGCTTCTTCTTCTTTCTTTTCTTTTTTTTTTTTTGGCACATTCAACCTTAATTTAGTGAAATTCATTCATTATTTAGATTTTTTTTTGTGAAACCCTAGCTTCACCAATTATTATTAATATTTCTTGTTTATAATTTTTTTATGGATCGGCTTGTGCAGTCATTACCTGTCTTTCTTGAGCTTGAATGACTTGAAGGTCCATGTAATGTCCACTAATTAGCTTCTGTAATGACTGAGGTGGTCATGATCTCACCAGTCGGGACTAAATTTTCTTTCTTTTATTTTAGCTTCTTATTGAATTATCAGAGTGATTCCATGAATAATGTGTTAGAACTCTATTTTCGCCCACGTGTTATTAAAACAAATAAACCACATGCAACTGTAAAATAACTGCTTCACGTGCTAACGGTTAATTACAAACCGTTTCAACACTGTGTGATGGTCACGGATTTAAAAGGTTGGGTCCCTGAGCACACAATTTAAAAAAAAAAGGAAAATAATACACCATCTACAGAGAATTAGTGAGTGCTCAGGAAAGGTCAAAAACACAGCGTGAATTCATTGTTGCAGTCAGACTAAAATTGATCAAATTACAGAGGAACATAAAATCAATGCCTGGAGGTATAATAACTCACTTTGCTTCCGCCTTTTATGAGTTCAAATTGTAGCAATTGTTGCAATTTGATTTATCATAATGTACCTTGATGCACTTCTAAAAGCAAGATAGATATATATATATTATTGAAAACTAATTGAGAGAGAATAATTCTCTTTTTTCATTACTTTGAATATGTTACAATAGGCTAATATATACACACAATGCTACAGCCTAAAAACAGTAACAAAATCTCTACAAAATAGGAAATTAGCCAACTGTATATACAGCAAATCAATCAATCCTACAGCCAATCAATCAATCCTAAGAATAAGGAAATTACACCAAATCTTCTCTAATCCCATATCTTTCCTAATAAAGCTACATAATCTGACACTCTCCCTCAAGCTGGTGAATGGATATCCTCCATTCCAAGCTTGCTAACAATATCTTGAAACACAATACTTGGCAGCCCCTTTGTGAGAATATCTGCTAGTTGATCCTTTGATGAAACAAATGGAGTACATATTAGGCCGCTTTCGAGTTTCTCCTTGATAAAGTGTCTGTCAACTTCAATATGCTTCGTTCGATCGTGTTGTACTGGATTATGAGCAATACTGATGGCAGATTTGTTGTCGCTGTATAATCTCATTGGTCCTTCCCATCTTATCTTCAAATCGTCAAGAATAATCTTTAAC